>JBAMCP010000128.1:0-56598 GCA_037075105.1 Lissocephala sabroskyi | reverse complement strand
TTTGTTGTTTTTGGTTTTGGCATATGACAATTTCTATTGTGTGTTTTGTCTTGATTTTCACACACTGCGCACTTGAATGACTTAAAAGGGAATATAAGTTTGGCTAACAGTTCAGAGAAGTGTGGAAAGGACTTGAAGAATCCGAAAGTGGAGAGCAATAAAGTTTTCTATTTCTAAGACTTTGTGGGTGCTTGAAAATGTCTAAATTATTTCTATAGATCTTCAAGGCAGTTTAAAAAATAGAAATACTAAGGCATTATAATATAGAAGGTCTGCAATGGATTTTTAATTAAATAAAGATTGTAAACTAAATTTATTTTGAAGTTTCAAGAAGATCTGAATCAATTTCGTAGAGATTCTCATTAAAAGGTGCTCCAGGATCCTTAAGATGATATGATATGAACTAATTTTTTAGAGATTCTAACCCTAAGATACCTCCAGTATCCTCAAGCCTTCTATCAGACGATAATTTAAAAATATTTATTCTATTTTTAGATAAAGGGTAGAAGTTTCAATAAGATATGAACCAATTTTTGACGCTCTTTAATTAAAATATGTTTTTTAGATAACCGTGGAATAAGATATGAAGAAGATATTAAAAAAGATATGAAGGATCCTTTTGAGTGTTTCTAATAGTTCTTCTATTCACTAAGTGGTTCTTGGTTTCTTCTCTGGTTTAGTGATTATTCTATTCTATGCATCAATTTATGAAAGGCACCCCAGGATCCTTTAACTTCCCCTAAGTCGTTTTTCTCGGACCTCCCAAAAAGCACATTTTAATCCCAGAGTACCCGTAGTTCGTTGTAGTTTAATCAGTCTAAATCGTTAATTTTTCGTATGCCCATTTGGCTTGCCCATTGATGTGCATTTGAGATCGGAAAACAAAAACAAATACACTGAAGAGAAGCAAAAATGCAAACATAAACACAAAACGCGAGCGGCGGACAGCGACGAAATTTATAGAAATCCAACAACGTCAGCTTTTCGGCGTTACGTATAATTTAACAGTTGCTTTTTGCCGGCGACTTTGCTGTCGTTGTTGTAGTTGTTGTTGGGCTTTTTGGTTGCCTGCCAAAATGCCAGAGACTCGGGCAAAAGTGGAAGTCGGCCGGCGGGCCATAGACGGCGGGGCTGGCGTAGGCTGGCCGAGGGGGCGTGGCATGGCAAGGAGGTTCGCCACAGTTGGCTTCTTTTAGTTGTTGTTGTTATTGTTGTTGTGTTTTTATTTGGACGCGGCGGCATGCGGCATTTTCGCTTTGATATTAAAAAAGGCAAAGAAAACATCTGAAATGGCACACAAAACGGACACACAGACAGATGGACAGACCGGTACATAACTCGAGCATAGCCACAGAGATCCCAATATATTATTTTATTTTATATGAATTATGTCAGAAAAGAGAAGGAAAAATGCGTTGCCCCACGCCGATGGCGTCGACGGAAAAGAACAAGAAAATCGACAAATTCTAGAAACCAAGAAACTTTGAATGTCCCCCAACCGAAGAGTCAATGAAGACGTCGGGCCTTTATGAACCATAAGGAAATGCTAGAAGGTGATATATGTTGGCTGGCTATATCATTTACACTCAAGGCTGCAAGTATTCGGTCTTGAAAAACAAGACAAAAAAAATATAGAAAACCGATGAAAAAACGTTTAAATTTAAATTAAAAATAAACACTAATTATACGCAGCTCGTAAACAATTTGTTAACGGGCAGAAAAAATCTACAATATTTCATAAAAAAATAAAAGAAAAAAGAAACGAAAATTCGAATTTATGATGAAAAATTAAATCCCACAAAAATATTAAATAAATTTTGCCAATTTATCAAAACGGCCACCAATCAAGCAAAACTCTGATGGGTTCTTGGCAAGCGTTTTGAATTTTAAGTATCATTAAATAAATGCGAACAAAAAGACCACAAAAAATATATTGAAAATAAAGAAATCTCACGGCAAAAAAATCCTTCGTGTCTGTCTGCCTGTTTGCCTGTCTGTTTACTTTTCTCGCGACCTATCCAAATTTACATTTTTTTTATATTTTTGCCATTTGGCCGTCGACTACCCAGCAACACGAATTAAAAATGTCAACGGAAGCGGTAAATTTGTTAATTGTATGTTAAATTTGCCATGCAAAATGGTCGCCTCGCGATCCCAGCAGTCGTTCGGGTGATGAAATCTCTCGCTCACCTCTCACCATCCCCAGCAGAAATTTCGTTTTAAATCGAACGCGAAAAGAAGAAAGACAAACAAAGAAACAACCACATTTTGGATTTTTTTCAGCCTTTTTTCTCTGTGATCGATGGATGTGAAAGACCGCGAAGTTGGGGCCGATGTCTCCCAATTGACCCACCAAGTTGACCTGTCGTGCTTGAGCTGTCTGACTGCAAATGTGCTAAGCCGTGATGGGTTGATTTCCATATTACAAGTGTTCACAATTAAAAACTGAAAGGCTGAAACTGTCAAGAGCCTCACACTGGCTGTGATTAATCGCCTTCTATGGCGAATTGACTGGGCTTCGTCTCGCCATCCCCCCCCAGCCGGTTGGACATTGAAAAGGCATTTGGTGTTTTCTGTCAATGCAGAGACGGACAAGCAATGATGTTTTGTATTTTACGAGGGCTGAAAGTGGCAAGCATTTCGACTGAGTGAATAAATTCCGAAACAAATCTGCTCCTCGAATTGTTTCGGGTTCGGATTTATGGTTCGGAATATAGAAAACCCAAATATCGAGATTAATCAGAAAGAATCTAAGAAAACGTCAATCAGAACCATTTTGATTTTTTCTCTAGGTTCTAAAGGTTTCTTAAGTTCCTTAACTCGCCTTTAGCAAACTGATGTTCTATTTAATTTTCGAAAAACTTCCTTTCATATTCTTCGATTTTATTTTTTCAAGATTTCTTAATTTCCTTCAACTATAAAGTATCAATTTCTTTTTCCAAGTCTTCCTTATTTCACTTCGACCATAAATAATCATTTTATATATCTCCCAACTTCCTCTCATTAACCTCTTCCTCAAGCTTCAATTCTTGCTTATTATGATCTTTTCCAAGCTTCTGTCAATTCCTCTCTGCCCCATTGATAATATACAGAATGATTTTGCTATTAACTTGTAAATATTCTAACAAATTCCTTTCGTTATCTGAATTCTTTATCTTGTCCCGATCTGTCTGCCTGTCTGGGGGCCGCGTGCAGGCCGATGCGAATGTTGCAGCGGCTAATTTGTATTCATTAGCCGGACTGTTCACAGTCTGTAATTTAAAATCGTTAAAAGTTTAATGAGGCGTTAATAATATGGCTTTTGTCTTTGCCCCTTTCCCAACCCGTCTGCCCGTCTGGCTGTCTATGCTCGGCCGTCTCGTCTTCAATTTTGATGTCGTCGCTGTTGTCATTGCCTTTTTTTACTGCAAATGGAAGGTCCCCGGCCAACTGCCGGGATCGGCAAGGCCTTCCCTCCAGGTACGCGCAATCCCAGGCCTCGGCGTTTGTTGTGGTTTTCGGTGTCGTCGGTGTCGACGCGGTGGGAACTTAATTGACTTGCAAGTGACTAATTGTGCATGGCGGTCCTTTTCCCCCAACTCCCCTGCCTCTATTGCTGTCTGTAATATGAGACAACCCCCGCCTCTGGCCGGGCAAGAAGCGCAAATGAAGTTGTTTCTTTCGGGAAGGAGAGGCGCGTCGGCTTAAGCCGCTTTCGAAAGGATGACAAGCACTTTGGCCATCAGCGCCATTGGCCATAAATCGCCTACGTGCCTGCAGTTGACATTTTGCATTATGTCCATTTTGGGACCGCAACCACAGCAACAAAGGCAACACCAACAACCGTCGAAGAATCGGCCAACAGACATGTGACATTTGGCTCTGTCGGGGATTTCCATGGCTTGTTTGCAAAACCCAAAACAAAATCTGAGAACAACGAAATTTGACCAATCTAAACACACATAGAAAAAACGATAGCCCCCCTCTCACCCCTTCCCGGGCCCACGTCAAGCCGATTTGTGTTTGCACTTTATGTCAATTGCAGTTTGGCTCCCCCACACCCGCGCAATTCGTCATTGATATGTCCCATAAAATTGTCACGAAATTGTCAACGAGCAACAACAATCGCATTCCCATGCGAATGAGTGTGCGGGTGTGTGTGAAGTTAATTGCGTGTAGTTTGTTTCGGTTTTCGGGGGCTTATGTTGCGTATGCGTAATTTATGGTGAGAATGTTTCGTTTTGTTTTGTTTTGTTTTTGTTCTTTCACTCGGCAAATACAAAAAATTAACTAATTGGCATTAATGAATTGCCATTGGCAAATCGCAGCTGCCTCTGAAGTAATTAACTCAATTGGACTTAATAAAAATCCCCCAGTGGGCAAAAACTTCTGATTGTTGTTGTTTGCGGAAAGAAGGAAAAATACCCAAAGAAAACCAAAAATCGTATTAAGAAAGGAAATTCAACCTGACCTTCGTCTAAAAATACCAACCAAAATATAAACAAAAGCGGAAACAATAATTAAATATGAAAAGAAAAAACTTTTAAGATTCCCCAAGTACAAAAATAAAATACAGAATCCATTTAATTCATCAGAGTCTTGGCCATGGCAAAAAAAGAACCGACAGCAACCACAAATAAAATCGCTGATAATAAAGCGTTAATGTCGGAGTGTTGTGGATGCTGATATGGCCACGGCCGACATAAATGCCAATTGACAGGTCGTGTCACCTGGCAAGCAACAATAAAAAAACATTTCGAGGTGATTTTATTTTCTCGGCGGCTGTTAGGCAAATGAAGCTCAATGGCTTTGCGTGTTGTAGCTTTGAGCTTTTGCATGTTATTGAAAATTGCTGACGTTTATTCAAATTAAATGCCAATGTGGAATTTCTCTCCAGTCCACGTCAAAATCATCGGCATATTCTCCCCCGAGGCGAGGTCGGAATTAACTTTGGAATCCGTTGAGCGCTTCGACTTTGGGGTCTGCACTTTTGGGTCGCCAGCACGTCTGGGCCTGGCCATCATTTTAACGCTCCGTTGGCCGTTCGTTCGGCAATTAGCCATTAATTGGCCGGCGGTCCCGCGCGCTCTCTCAAAAACTCACAGGCATTAATTGAGTGCTAAACGTTTTGCATAATCGCTGGGACTCGGAACATTTTCACTGCGACCCCTCAGGGAAAGACAGACGGGGAAAAAATAAGCCACTAATGAAGCTGAGCAGGCAGAACTCGCGGCCACAATCAGGGATGGCGGCGAAAACTTTACGGTCGCAGATTTTCCATGGGAAAATGGAGAAAGTTAAAGGCCACAGACAACCGAAGAGATTTAAAGGAGAATTCATATTTTCTTCTTTTGGTGCCACCTGAAATTTCCGTTTTCAAAGGCCAAAAACATTTTCTGCCTGTCAGCTCTTCAGCTGGCCTGCCGCATTGTCGCCTTGGATTTTAATGGGTCATTGGAGAAACGAGCCCATCGGTGATGGGGGGCGGGAGGACAGATCGAAACCGTTTGGAATTCGAGAGCAAAGTTGCATAATGAACTGCAACGGCCGAGTGATGTCATCCGGCGACGACGGCGAGTCTCGTTGAGCGGCTAAAAAAGAAGCTGCCACGAGGATGCCGTGGACGTGCGGGGGAGGTAGAAATTCTCATTCAGTTTCAAGTGGATTGGCCTTGTGGTCGACCGCACAGACAGCGATTGATGGTCTTTCACGATGGACAAATGACGCAGTTTTCTGGGAAGCCGTCGTCCGTGAATTGCAATTTCCTTTGATGCCGAAGTTTTCGGAGTCCGGCATGTCCAACGGGCATGTCAAATGCCCCCCTGACCCACTGATAACCACAAAGATTAGATTCTATATTTAAATGCCCGCCAACCACTTTAGATATTCAGGGGAACGCGTCAATGCCGAATAATCTGAGAGATTTCAGGTCGATTTCCAAGGTAGACGGGGGCTTCCCCAATCGTTCTTATCGTGTAACTCGGCAGCCAAATAGAAAACAAATTGCTAATTATGTTTACCAGTAACTGTTCAATTGTCCAACTGTCCACTATCTGTCTAACTGTCCATCTGTCTTGGGTAGAAAATCTGCCACAATTGGCCGTTACGGCTGTTTTTATCTGTCTGTCCAACTCTCCAACTGCCCAGCTAATTTCAAGTCGGTTGTGCTTTCGTCAGCCTTGAATCGCGTTTTGAAGTGCGGCATTTGCCACTTTGGTAGTTTAATTTATTTTTTTTGCGCCGGTTGGAGATTTTTATAGACTTTTTGCACTTGTGCTCGTGGCTGTGGCGTATCTGATCGCCGGCTAGTTTGCTCAACAATTATCGATTCGCCAATTTGCCAGTAGAGTAGAAATTCCCAAATTGGAAATGGAAATCGCCGGCCAGCAGTCAGCAGCCAGCAGCTTTTATTGCATCATCAGAGCACGTGAAAAGTTACGAAAAGGAAAACAAAAACAAAATCGTATAAAAATTTAAAAAAAAAAAACACCAGGACAATGAGAAGGAGGAAGGGAGAGGAAACGAAGCAAACGATTCGTTTAAAATAAAAATGCGCTCAGTTTTCAGCGCATCGAAAAAAAAAAACAAAACACTTCAGCCTCTTCCCTCCCCCCGGCCAGTTTGTTTTTCCTTCAATTGCACTCGCATTTGTTTGGGGGCCTGAGTGCGATTTTCATTGGATTGTATTAAAATTCGTTGTACTCTTTGTTTTCCCCACCAGGGAGGGGGCCAGCGGGCTGAGTTTGGGACTTATAGAAAAAACCGTTTTAACAGCTCAGGGGATTCGGGGGCTGCAGTTGCCCGGCTGACTCATCAGCGGAGGCCATCGGCACAGTAAATGCAAAAAGTCTACGACTCTCGTTAATTTGGCAACACATGCGAATAATCCGCCTGGTTGAGTGTCTGACTCGATTTGGCGTACAGTTTTTTTTTTCTGCTTCTTCATTTCACAGGGTTGGGCATTTGCAAAATCATCGCGTAGGTGTTGTTGACTGAGTCTTGCGAAATGATATGAGAGATGGCTGATTGTGGCTAAAGCTACCTGGACCCGCACAAAGGCTGTGTGCTAGGTAACTTGGTTAGGTTTGTTGGATAAAGAGAGGAAGCAGAGAACGATAGAGAGGGAGGAAGAGATCTTGGAGAGCAGAAGAGATAATCAGAGGAAACAGGACTTGCAAATCTTTATTTAATTCGTTCGAAGACAAGATTTTTGAGTTTTACATTCGGTTTTTGGTAGAATATGTTAGGATCATTAAGTTTACGGAGAATATAGACCTCTACCAAATGCTTATTAATATAAAACTCCTCAGCCATTAAGGCCACAACGGTGACTGTTTCTTTATCTAAATCTCCAACTTAAAAAGGACGAATTAAATCTTCAGGCAAGATCACTTAGCCCCTGCCAGACACAAGTTGCTGGCTATGAAACCAACCAAAATCCCGCTATCCCCGAGATTCGTTGCAACCCTGGATCTCAGTAACGGTTTCCTGGCTCGTCTCTCAACCAAAAGCTGCTTGCGTTTGCCAAAAAAGAAGAGAAATCAGTATTCGTTAGCGAATTTAGACTTGCTGCTTGCAGCCTTTTGTATTTTAAATTTCATTCAAATTAAAACCGCCTGAGCTTGCCAACTAGAATCCCTCCCATCTCTCCTCTCACCATCCACTCTGCCTGACCGCGTGCATTTTTAATAGGACGGAAAACAGACTGAAAATATCACACAGTTTTCACCGCCTCGCCGAGCCACTCGGTCAAAGGGTCTTTGACACTTGGCGGCGGCCTGCAATTAAATTCGCTTTACATTTTTTCGTAGTGTGGCCGAAAAAAACGGTATCTTCGTGCATGTGTCACGCACGACCAGCAGCGGCACCGACCGGATGTGCGAGCGGGTTGCATAACTCGCTGGGCGCAAGGGGGCGTGGCAAGCAACGCGCCAGTTGCGGTCGCGGTCGCCCATAACGCGCGAAATTTGTATCTTTTTAGGTTTTCCTCGCCGGCGCGTTGCTGTTGTTGTTTTTTTGGCTCGCTAAATTTAGCAGAACGCGAAAAAAAATCCCACACCCAAGCAAACAAATAAAAAAACTCACATTCGATGCCGCAATATTACAAAAAAAAGTTCTGTTTGTTTTCCAATTTTGTGCGTGTGTGTTTGGCTTCTCATAAATACACAAAAATTATAGAGATTTTTCAAAATGATAAATTCAACGCACAGAAAGTTCTGTGAACTGTAGAAAAACCGCCGCCCCGACGAGGACTTTTCAAAATATTTTCCCTTTCGTGGGGGGAGGAAAAACTCTCGGCATTCAATCACATCAACTTTCGGTTTGATTCATTTTTCATTCGGAGATCTACGGGACTTTAAAGCCCCGTCAACACCTTGTAAATGAGGAAGGCCGACGGGAAAATCGAAATCGATATGCATATGAATGAGAATATATAGGCCGGGCCATAAATATGTTCTGTTCGCGGCAGGTTGTTTATTGGGGCCCCTTTGGTGGCCCGCAATTCGCATTGGCATGTTGCTTTTCAAATTTATTTGATGGCAACAAGCCGACAACTCCCCCTGGGGAATTTATGCTATGCAAGTTGTTGGTTATAAATTTCGAGGTAAGTTTTGCTCCGAACAAAACGAAGGGAACCTAATTTATATCTCTATGCCAGGAACCCCGAAAATATTCCATCGGATTGAGTTATTCTTTTGCTTGCCAGTTTGCAGTTCTTCAAGGGAACATGGATTGGAGGGTGGAATAATAATGACATCTAAGTTTAAGCTATAGTCAATTATTGTTGGCGGCTGATTGAAGTGCAAGCTTCAGGATTTCAATACGGGGTTTTAGGTCTTTAAGACCTTTGAGTCTTTGATTCCTAAACAGCCTTAAAAGTGACCTTTTGGTTGGACTAAATTAACCTTCAATTGAAGCTTGGTTTTTGGGTCCGAATCGCTTGAGTAGAACATCCCACGAATCTGCCAATTTAACTTCCTCTGCAATTTTTACTATTCCCGCAATTTCTTTGATCCTTTGTTTAAATTCTAACACTGGAACCCCTGAAATTCCTAGGACCCTATGTAAAAGTTCTGTTGCTTTTTTAGTTCCAGTCGATCAGCATTGACCTCCCCCTTTCTGAACTGGCTAACTTCTGGGACTGACCTTCGGCCAATCAGTGAAAAGTGTGGGGTGAATTTCCCGAACTCTTTTTTCTCTAGGCGGCCAGTGTGTGGCAGGCAGACTTCAAACCCAATTAATTAGTGTCAAAGTGCCGCACTTCAAGAGGAAGCCAGTGGCGCAGTGAATGGCAGAGCCTCCCGCTGCGTGGCCAGAGGCTGTGGCGGCAAAGCGCCAACTTGGAGGAGAGCTTGGCTGTCATTTGGCAAATTAATGGAATCAGCGGAGCTATTAGCTTGGCCAGAAAACAGTGTCGAGACGATATCATGGCCATCATCGTCATTGTGGTAACCAGCGACTTTGCCAGTCGTCGTGGACTGCATAACGGCAATTTATCTTTTAGCACGAATTATCGATTTTGTGGTAAATTTTCGAGCCCAGGCTCGGCGGCTTGCCCGGGCTGGGCCGGGCCGGGCCGGGTCCTGGCCAAAAGTTAATGGTTTATCTGTGTTTGCTATTAGGTAACTGTCAGTTCCGCCAAAAGCAACAACAAGAACACGACAACCGAGGCCAAGACGCTGACTAAACCGGGCCAAGACAGGCGGCCGGCTGGGGGCCGACGGGCAAGGTAAGTCGCGCTGGTCGGCGCGGTGGCCGGGGGTTGCTTTTATGCGCGACTCGATAGACTGTTAACCACTTTTTGGGGTCTGGCCGGGCTTATTGAGTTGTAGTTGCCGTCGTCTTCCCCGTACCCTGGACGACCTTTTATCGCCGTCGAAGTATCTATAAAGTCGCCGAGGCAGAGCGCGCGGGCCCAGTTGCCTGGGGTAATTTCATTGTGGCGGCGGCTGGCGAAATGGTAAATGCCAAAGGCTCGAAGGGCTGGGGAGGTGACTCAAATTTTTGGCACGCGAAACTTCTGCTTATTCAATTTTCAACCGTCGAGGCTGCCGCCGCCATTGCCTGCGTATGGACGCTTCCGTTTTGGTTTGAACTTCCGCTGCGCCATTTCAAACACCCGCACAAAGAGACAGCCAGACAGTTGGGCAGATGGGCAGGCGAGCAAATAAATTTTTCATCTGTCGAAATCTGAAACGTTACATGAACAAAGCGCGCACTCCGCCCGCTGTAATCATTCATTTTGGGCGGCTGGTGCTGGTGCCCCTCCGAAATCCTTTTTGGCAAACTTTTCGGGGCGACTGTGTCTGGCCGTCGTCAACTAATTAAGATGAATGCTTTGTGCGCTTAACGGCGGCTTCAATAGACCGGAAGTCGGCGTCCCCACAGCCCAAAGGGTTTGGCTAGTTGCCCTTACTAAGCAGATAAGCGTGGAGAGAGCCGCAGGCGGCGGGCGGGTCATTGCCACATGCTGACAATTTTGAATGTCTAGGAAAAAACTTCGCGCGCCTGTGAATTCAAATCAGGTTAAAAGTAAAAAACAAAAATCCGGGCGGGCCGAAAAAGGATTTTTTGGTTGGGTGTCACAATTTGCATGAAATCGATAAAAACCGAGAGTTGGACGGACCACCCGCCGCCCGGCAGATGGGACATCCGCCAACTTTTGGGTGGCACGCAACAAAAAGCACACAAGGGGGCGGCGGGGGGATCGGCGCACACTCCATCATATTGCGTGTGCCTCGCTAATGCGACTATAATTTAATATTTTCCTTCTTCCTGCCCTTTATGTTTGTCTGTTTGCCGTTCGCCGTTTGTTTGCTTTACTTTGGCGATGTAACAACCCCGAAAGTTCTAACCGTCGAGCGGATTGCGGGATTGCGGGATTGCCCGCCCGGATTGGGGTGGTCGTTGGACGTCGGGCTGTGACTGCCGCTGCTGCCGGTCTGCCATGTTGCAATTTGCTGTCTGGCGATGCGGCATGACGGATGGGTCTCAACACCGCATCAAACAGCAGACGCGGCGGCGGTCGCAACCCTCTTCAAAAATTAAATCGTGATGAAATCGATGCCACCCCATTAGCCCGCTCCCACTCTCTCATAACGAACCCAATACAGTGGTCCCCGAGTACAGCGAATGATAGATGAAGGCGGAAATATCGAATACGGCGGGTCTGTCAGACGGAAGAGAGGACAGAAGTGAGAGGCATGGCGGTGCTTAAACTCAAGAAGAATCTATAAAGACCTCTTTCGTAATCTTATTACAAAGGGCGAATATATATCACATGAATTCTAGATTCTGTAAAAGGTTAAGGAAATAAAATTGTCTTTAAATTCAAAAGTCCCAATTGATTTCTTAGGATCTGTTCTAAACATCTGATATATCAGGAAAAGAAAATACATAGAAACCTAATTCCTAAGACAAAAGCATTGATTGGCTTTTGAAAGACTGAAGAAGGCAGGCAGGAAAGACAATTTTTAGTCCAAGATTGAACAATTCTACATCTTATAGAGCACACAAAGAACTAAGCAAAGGAAGCTTAAGAATCTCAAAAGCTGTGATCCCTTTTTATTGCACAAAGAAATTTCTGGAATTGTAGGAAATTTATATCGAACTGATGATCGTAATGGGGACTTCTAAATTTATAATTTTAGATCCGAAGCGGCAACTCAAAGAAACCAATCCCTTTCAAAATATGGAAAACCAAAAATCGTGAAATCATGTCGAAATTTTAAATCTCTAGATCACTTTAAGGATCGCCTTGTACAGGTCATGAAAACTTGTATTTCTACATCAGCTAAAATCATTTCGGTTTCTTAAATCTCAAGATGACTTTAAAGAATGTTTTGTAGAGGTCATGAACATTCCTATATCAGATAAAAGAATTTCACTCTTCCACCCTTGCAGCCCCCCGACTGCTTGGACTTTGTAGGCGGTTTGACTGTGGGCTTCGGTAGCCGAAAAACAAAGTGGGCAGATGGATGGATGACTTTGTCGGTTGACTGTCGTCACTGCCACCGTTAACCGCATGTCAATCATAATTAAAACTTTTTTCCCCTTTTCGTAACGCAGGCCGAAGCGAAGATGAATGGGAAACGAGGGAGGACGACACTTGCCAGCTGGCAGCGGAAACGGACTGGGGAAACTCATCGATTCCCTTTCGGTTAAGCGGTGAGTCTGGTTTGACTTATCTCATCGAACGCTTGATTGCATTTTCATTTTGTATGTGAAGACGACCGACCGCCACGGCTCGTCCCGCAGTCATCACTCGCCCGGCCAGCCCCTTTGGTTATTTGTCAGAAGAAGAGGAAGCCAGAGAGTCGGCTGGGCAGCCAAATAAGGAAGAAATTTCCAACCAGTTGGCCTAGACTGCTGGCCATTCATTCATTCCTTCAAGCGCTGTCTCCTCCATTCCATCACTCCTCTTTCACTTGCACTACAAAGTCGATGGAGCAGTCGACCGGCCAGCCAACCAACCAGGCCAGACGTTCCGGCAGCCTCATTATCAATTTTCAATGCTGCACGAGAAGGAAACGGGGAAAAATGTGCGTTCGGTCGTGAGGCTGCAACAAAGGCTTCCCTCCCCTCTCGACCACCTCAACGTCAACGTCAGCGTTGTCCTTGTCCGGCTGTCCGGCTGTCTGTGTGTCCCACTGTTGGCCCAACTGTCGTTGGTGCTGTCGTCGATGTGTCTGCAACAATTGTTGCTCTCCATTTGTCCCTTCATCAGGCTGACCCCATTGAGTTGCCCAGCCATCCAGCCATCGAGTCGGGCTGCCATGTCATTGTCGTTTGGGGAAGACGTCGTTTGCAATTGCTGTGATTCTTGTTGATGCTGCCTGGCTGCTGGTTACTCGGTAGATGGGGCATTGGGGCACACACCACTTGCACTTATTTGCTGCCAACGTGCCGGGCTGGCCGTGCCCGGAAAGCAAACTCAGTGGCTCTCAAACTGTGGCGCCTGTGGACTTACCTGCAATGAAAGCGAATTGAAAAGAAAAAGTTTCGTTAGGTTAATAAATTCTTCCATCAAATTGACGTCGAAGGGAGGCTGAGGCATAAAATACACAATTGTGTTCAGGGTAAATTTGTTTGAATTAAAATTTAATTATGCGCCAGCGCGGCCACCGGGGCTGCAACCCGCGGCTAAATTTTCCAGCGAGTTTTCTCCCCCCACCAAACCATCCACACACAGCTGTTTGATGGCTTGACTGACAGGTTGAACGGCTGCCTGCCCGCCTGCCGCTCTGATTGAAATGCCTTTGTTTAGAGTTGAATTTTCCGTGTCTGGTTTTCCCGGTTGCCACCGACGATGTTGCCGCTGCAACAGTGAACATATCAAAGGGCCTGGCTGTGTGTTAATTTGTTTGTTTGCCTGTCAGCCGCCGTTGCATTTCCAGCGAATTTATGAAGTGCTAGCGGATTTTCGGTTTCGATCAGCTAATGAAAACCTTCAGTGCCCACCGCTGCTGCTAGTCCTGCCCAAAAGTGTCAGCCAGGACGAGCGAGTGGCTCGGAGTTCATGCACTCGCCTTGAATAAAACATGAAGCCGTTGCCGTTGACGGCCCGGCCACGCCCCCTTGACACGACTGCGTGTCGAAAGACAAATAACGCATCAGCCTGACGCCCGTCGCCTGTCCCCTGACACATTTCGTCTTATGTCCTCGTGCTTGCCAGGCAACGCTGGCCGTGCATTCATTTCCCTGGAGCTGCCAGGCTGCCCCGCACTTGAAAATTATATACATATACATATTTTATAATAAATGCAAAGAATTCAAGTGCCAATGCTCTGATAGCCACTTCCCAAATGCCCCCTGAATGGGACAGAAGGGCGAGCTCTTCACTTCTGCCCCAGACCCGCCCACCGACCACCCGCCTTTCCACCGCGGTGGATGAAATCTGGTCGAGATTCTCTATGGTCTGTGCGTGTGTGTGTGCGTGTGTGTTGATGGATGGTTGAATGCAGCAGCCCGGGCAGTAATCACCATCAGAGTGTGGAGTGGATTTACCAGGGCAAAAAAAAGGAAACAAGAGCACAAAGCCAGGAAAGTGAAATTCTTTAAAATCACCTAGGAAACTTGAGGATTCCTAAGATGAGTTTTGCATTTCACTGAAAGGATCTTAAACAAGCCAAAAGTGGGTGATTTTTTAAATGAATTCACTGTGGTTATTTCTATCGGGAAAGGCGTTCTCTAAAGTTTAAAGATGTCTGATTTTATATCAAGAATTTCTTTTTTGGAAGCTGAAGTGATTTTTGGAAAATATCACTGGACTTAATTCTCGTACAAATAGAAAACCAGGGTGCTGCATCTGTAAGCCTCTAGTCTGATTGGGTTCTCGGTCTTAAAACTTCCCTTAAGACATATTTCTCTATAAGCGAAAGATCTTTAAACTAAAGAACTTAAGAGCTATTTATCTATTTCCTTTTTTTCATTGCATCATTTGCTACATTTAAACCTAAAAAACTCCACACTTTGTTCTCGAAATTAACTGAACAGCATTCAGTTAAAGCCTTGAATTATTTTTCCCACAACGAACTAAGATCCAATTTGTTTATTGGATTGTTTATTAGAAAAAGAAGTAAAGATATTAAACAACAAACAATTAAGCCCAACAAACATTTTCTTCAGAAATAAACTCAATTTATAGTTTGTTTTCCTCCCACGTCAGATTCTAAATTTTTCCTTTCCCCGCCTTATAAGCGATCTCTCTACAAACAGGTTAAAATTTGTTCATATTTTTTGGTGAGAAGGCAACCAATTTGTGTACATTTGAGGCGCAGACATTAAACTGCAATGGGATTTACGTAAGCCACCGCCCACCCAACGCCACTTAGCGGGCCCGCCAACTGCGCTGGTTGAAAAGCCACTCAAAAATGCACAGCCCGCCGGGCAAGAGACACCCGGAGAGAATCATCAAGGGAATCACGAGAACATCTCGCCCAGGGTTGCTTTATTATGCCGAGGACAGCCTGACGGCTGAGGCGCGTTTACTTGACATTTGTCAAGCACTTTTGGGGCCCCCACACAGGGACTGGCGGATAAGGTCGCGCGGCAGGCGCAATTATAGGGCGGTCAGGGACAGACAGTGGGCCAAACGAATAGACGAAATCATGGACACCTGGACAGTCCGACAGTCGGTGCAGTTGGGCCCTGCAGGGCGGAAGCTTTAATCGAGCTTTTTGTGTTCAGATTCAAGTGGCCTGGAGGTCAAAGTCAAGTGCATGTGTGTGGGGAAAATTTGACAATTACTTTTCCAGCAATCGGGTGGGCGGCCTGTCCGAAGTGTCGTGCTGTTTGGCAAATAAGAAAATTGCCCGCCGACGCCCCTGCAATGAGGAAGTTGCAACTCAGGGCCCATTTTGATTAGTGTTAAGTGCACTCGGGACATTTACTTTCGTGTCAAGTTCCCGAAACCCATAAATTTCCATAACAACAACAACAATGAAGGCGGCACTGCCATCGACAACAACCGGCAGACCAGCGGCAGCGGCAACAACGACGAAATTAACACAGCCACCAGCGCCGAATCGCTGGGGTCACGATGCGTTGGGCTTTTTGTTTTATTGCCGTTCATGGCCATTTGCGTTTTTGCCATAAAATTTCACCCCAGCCCCAGTGGACGGGGCGGGCCGTGAGGCCCTGAAAATCAGAGCAACAACAGCCATGGAATTCGGAACAGCCAGCCGGCCGGCCAGCCACCCACCAGCCTCTCTGCTCGTTTACAAATTAAGCACTTCCAAATGGACAGCAAATTAATTTTTATTGCCGACGAGTTATGTAAAATGTGGCAAACAATTCGCATAACAGTCGCCGCCAACAGTCAGCCGGACGGACTGAGGAATCGACTCTATCTCATGGGCTAATGGGGGGTAAAAGTTTGCCGGCGGGTCGGCCAAAGTTTTGTACGAGTATTTGGTTCGGTGACAGGCAAATTGACTGCTTCGACGACTCCTTGAACCTTTGCCGTTTGTCGGTGGCTTTAGGCAGCGACAGTTATTTAGTGGAGCGGATTTGCCAGCCCCGATAAGACTGACAGCGCAGCCGGAAACGGAAGCCAACAAGCCAACCAATCGACCGTTGCCGTTGTCGTTGGCGTTGCCTCGTCCTGCGGCCGATAAGCCGGGCTTTTGCCTGGGCTGTGTCATTAGAGAGGAATTAACTGATATTTAATTTCGATGGCATCGCTCCACGCTCAACTCAAATGAGGCGGCGGAAAGTCACGTTCCCAGGATCGACCATGGAAACCGCAGGGAGAATTGCGGTCGATTTAATGCCGCGCTTTGATTGCATTTTCAAACCCAAAAGGCCCAATCGTCCGCAAAATATGCATATGCCCATTTATATGACCGACTGAGATTCGATCGATTTCTTTTTATGGCCATTTTATTTTCCGTCCTCGCCAACGATTGATTGTCAGCGAGGCTGCAATTTTTATTTTGATTGATTCGTTGCCCTTTAAAAGGGCAGGAATTTCATCCCCAACCTCCTGTCATTCATCATCCCTTGGAATTCCGTCAGAGAAGCTTAAAAACTCTCAGCTGGGCCAAATGAAAAGGCCCAACTTTCTGGCTTTGGGCTTCCCCCGCTTAGGCTGCTTGGGTTTTTTAGCTGATCTGGCAACTTTCACACACCCAGCCGACCCGCATAATGAATTTCAATATGCACATGCCGCCTCCCCTGGACGGACGGCTGGTCAGCCAATCTCGCCCGGGGGACCTGCCGTGTTGACCTGCCGGACGTTCATTGCCGAGGTTCATTGTCCGCGCCAACCGCCCATCGCCACCCTTTTGTGGGTCTATTTAAAATTGCATGCTGTTTATTAATTTCAACTGCAGAGTTTACACAAATTTCGGACGGGCCTTGAGGCGGCCACACGTACCCCAAGCGGCTGGTTGGTTGGTTGGCTTCAAAAATTTATAACTTTTAATTGAAAAATATTTTGGACAACTCGCTTTAAACGCCAACGGGCGGGGGCTGCGTATGCGTGATAAATCGCTGCAGGGCAACACAGCCAAGGCGCTTGGGGTCCACTGTCCACCAAGTGGCAGTCTCAATGGCAACCCTGGACAGCTCGTCACGTAGCAACAGCAGCAACATCGCCATCGTTGTCGTCGTTGTGGAGTTGTCTTGTCGTTTTTTTAATTACCGGAACTGACTTGGCTCTCGGGGGCGATGAGGCCGGCCGGCTGGCCGTGCCCAAAAGAGACTTGAGTAAAAAACTGTGTGCAACAAGCAGCAATTAGTGTCTAGTGTCTAGACACACCCCCCAGCTAGCAGCAACAACAACAGCAACAACGACAGCCTCGCTGGGCCAACGGACCGACGGACCACTGACAGCTGAGGTGAAAAATTTCTAGAGCGCAACTTGCCCATTGTTGTTCCTGCAGTTGTTGTTGTTGTTCTTGGTGATGGTGGTGGTGGCGTGGTAGTTTGTTCTTTAAGTGTTTTGGCAACTTGTTTGCGGTCATGATCGAATCATTTACAACTTTATTATAACTCGCCAACGGGCTGCCCCGCCGGCCTGGCCAGATATTTCCGGGCTTTAATCGCGGCCAAGAAGTTGCTGGCCAGCCAGCCCCGCTTAGTGGGTTAAAGGAATTTTTCCTTGCAGCTTAACAACCATTAAAACACAGAATCGTGATTAAATCCCAAACGAAAGTGAAAGTGAAGGGGAAAGTAAGCGAATCTTAAGCGAATGTGAGTGGGAAATTCATACCGAAAGAATCTTTAAGTATCGGAATAAAGAATTTTGAAGTCTGTGTTGGAAATTTGAATTTAGTCTGTGAATCTTCAGTGAACAAAATTGAATGTCAAATGAATCTAAAGTGAATCCTAAAAAAGTCATAGAAGTAACCATGAAGCAAATTTGAGCGGGCCTGGCAGACAAATCCTTTTGGAATTCAGAACGATTTGGCTTCCTTTTATTCCTCCCGTAACACAGGGAACATTTGAGCTCTTTGCCCCCCAGAAGAATTCATTGGTCAGCTGAAGTGACTCACTTGCATTTCGGATTTCCATATGAGCTTCATTTTATCGGCGATTTGGGGAACGAGGAATTCCACTCGATTGGCTGTGCATTTCACCTCGAGCAACACCGAA
This sequence comes from Lissocephala sabroskyi, assembly GCA_037075105.1. Lineage (NCBI taxonomy): Eukaryota > Metazoa > Arthropoda > Insecta > Diptera > Drosophilidae > Lissocephala > Lissocephala sabroskyi. The sequence goes on along the minus strand of JBAMCP010000128.1, from coordinate 38,520 downwards.
ATATCAATCAAATGAGCCGACAAATGAGAGCCCAGCCAGCTGATCGTTTAGACCAAAAGCCAACGAAAAATGCGCCAGCTCCGATTACCCAGACGCAAGTGGAGAGGCCGTAGAATTCGGCGCCACTGAAATTTCAAAGGTCCGATTGGCCTATGAATCATTAAGCGGTCTGCGGCGAGGGCCCGTCGACGGGCTTACCGGTTCTTTAATCTTAATGGGCAATTTCAATTGTCCTCAGTGAGCATTTAATTGCATTAATTAAACCGACCAACCGGACGGGAAACCAGGCACGTCCGGCATTATCAACCGGGCGGTCGACTGTCTGTCGTTTTTATGGCATTTATGCGATTACTCCTTCCACTCGGCTCCCTCGGTCAGTGTGGGGGTTTTTCATCTTGTGGTTGTCCTTTTAATCGGCTCCTTGGGCGTGGGGGTTTTTTCGCCTTTTAATTGAATGCGTTGCGGTATCAATTTCAATTTCCACATGCAACGCATTCAATGCCAATTAGCGCGGCGATTCCTCTCCCTTTTTTGCTGTTGCCTGTCAATTTGAATTGACCCCTCGACCCGACCAGTCGGCTGCTGTCCTGGCGGGCCGGCCAATTAGCCAGGCGCGCATTTTTGATTGATTGTTTGAAATTTTTGCATTGGCGCTTTATGCAATTTGTTATTAATTCTTTTGCATCGATGCGGCGACAATTTCATCAATTTTATTGACCATCCAGCGACAATTCAATTGGGCAGTCGGCCGGATGATGAAATTGATTTACGGATGCCTGGATTTTCAGGCTGCCGATCAACTTTAATGGCGCCTAAGAGCACATTGAAATCCTCTATTCTTTAGCACTTTAAGTACTCTCGAAATATTATTTGCCACAGATCAACCAAATTGCTTATACGCCCCATTGACCCTGGGAATTGCCACGAAAATTGGCAGGCCGAAAGGACCTTGAATGGCTTATCGAAGCTCCCACGTTGCCCGGGCCCGACGTCAACGGCAAAAGCAACAATGCCAGGAAATACAAACAAGACAGGCAAAACGCATAATCAAAATAATAAACAATTGATGGCGTTTTACTTACCCAACCACAGAAATAGAAACAACAACGAAAAACAGAATTGTGGGCATGGCCAAAAGCCAAAACCACAAAAACAACGACGACGGGGCGCGGAATGGAAATCCAAACAGAAATCAATAAAATTCAAGCAGCCCCTAAAACAGGAAAAAACGCAATTGCAAAAATAACAAAATAAGGCAGACAACAACGGCGGATGGAAGGACAACTTTCGGGGCAGGTCGCCCCCAACAAATGCGAAAAAGCGGCAAATAAATAAAAATTGCTTCATTTATTAAGCATTAAACAATAAATGGGCTTATTTTTATCAGCGGAAAGAGGCTGCCCAACAAAAGCGGAAACACATCAAAGCCAAGCTGATCCAAAGTTTCCACGAATTTTGCTTACTCTTTTTGCTGCCCACCCCGCGACGCAAGGCAAAGGAAGCGAGCAAAGAAAAACGAGCAAAGCAAAACGAGGGAAATGGGAATGGAAATTGGTGTCGACATGGCCATTGTCGTCGGGTCTTGACGAGTCCTTCCCCCACCCCCTCAACGTCCGTGCGACAATAACAATTGCACTGGCAGTGCCAGGGACGAGCGGCCAAAAGGAAACACAAATAAATGCAAATAATTTTTTACCGGCCAAAGGACGTCCTGCGCGGCCTGGCCACCAACTTTTGGCCCAGACAGAAAAGGACCACAGGCAGGAGGGGGGGATTCTAATGGGATTAGAAGTGCGTTCACTCGACGGTCCTTCGTCCGGCGTTTTTAGTTTATGAATGCGAAGAATTCGTAGACTCCTCGTCGTCAGTGAGGGGGGCGGGCGGGTGTGTGTGCCAAGCCTACTAAGTGGCCGGCCCCGCCCAACGCCCACCGCCCCTTCTTTCTATTGCTGGGATAAGTGAGCCTCCCCTGGTTGTTGTTATTTTTCTCTCTTTTTCCATTTCCCCGTTTTATTTCGCAAATTTGTAACTGTCACTTTTCATTACCATTCGCTTTTATACGAATTTCTCCCCAGCCAGACGGGCCTATGGAAAAATCTCATCTTCCCCGCTCCCAACGACCTAGAAATCCAGAAAGGTTACCAATCGAAAATGTGGATGGAGGACAAGTAGAGCTCGAGGTGAGTTAAGTGTGAAAGGGGGCGAGTTAGGTAGCCAAAAGTTTTGCAAGTGACAAATAGATTTAAATTTGAAAATGTGTTTCTCTCCTTGTTGCTGCTGTAATCCGACAGAGTAGTTCGTGTCCGGGGGTCGCCGTCTGATTGAGGGAGGTTCCATTTCGCAGCACAGACCGAGTTGGGGGCGGGTTCGGTGGCAACCCTGACAGCGGTCGTAAATCTTTGTTAAGTGGTACCCTCATCACCAGGGACCCCTGCCTCTGAGAAGACTCCACTTGGTTATTTTTTTCGGGGTCTTTGCAGTTTCAAGTTTTTTGCGGCTTACAAGTGGAATTTCTGTCAAGCGATTTGTCAAGTTGCCGGATCGTTCGATAATCGGTAAATTTAAATAGGCGTATAGTTTAGACTTCAGCAGAGGATTCCACAGAAAAGAGATTAACAAAAAACCTTTTCAATTAACAAAAAACAATAAGCGGAGGAATAAATAGACAGTCCGATAAAGTTCCTTGAGTTTTGAAGGGATAAAGTTCCTTAAATTTCAAAGAGCAGAACGTTTAAACAGACGAAAGACCCTCAAGCCTAACATGTGATAAATTCAAATGAAAATTAACTGAAAAGCTAGAATTTCTGGACTTTAAAGAGCAACCAACTTAAAGCCCTAAAAATCTATTGACAAAAAAGTTCTTTGAGGGAATTTTGTTCCTTTTTCAAATAAATTTTCTGCAGAATTTCCTCCCAATGTTTGATCTCGTTAGCGACCACCCACGAGCCACCCAAAATTTCCACGAACACCGAACAACAAACAAAAAAATATTCCTTTAATTTAAATATTTCAATTCGGTTTCTCAGGAATTCGTAGTTGAAAATTCCACCTGCTTTGATCGATTGAATTCCCCCGAAAAAAATGATGAATTATTATAACGCCTGAAGAAAAGTTCAGGGGCAAACCCGACAATTAAATTTCCCGGCAATCAAATAATTTGACCCCTGACTGCTCCGTGGCTCTTTTCGTTCCATAGGCCGGCAAATGTTCCCAGCCAGGCCGAACCGAAATTAGCATTCCAAAATTACCGAATCGTCAATTAAGTTCCCCCAGCTGTTGTGGGCGGGGGTGGCCGCGAAAAATTCGCCGAAAAACCGCTGAAGTCACCCAAACGATCGTTGGCAGCCGCGGGGCTGAATTCCTAGAGAGACCCAAAGATTCTCTTGGCCCGCCCGGTTTTGTTTTATGAATGAAGCCGACGACAAGTTGGCTGCCCCTTGCAGGGACCACAATTTCCATGGCAACTCAAGTTGGCTGCGTTTCGCTGGCCCGGCCAAGAGCAGCGGCGGTGTCAGCTTCCCCAGAAAGGCCAACAGGGAGAGAGAGCCACTTGAAAATGAGAACCGGTTTCGTTGTGCACACGAAAAATTCTTGACTTTTGTTACACATCCGAGGGGCGTGCCGGGGGCAGAGGCGGGCAGGTTCCAGTGGCAGCAGCCGCGGCAGCGGCAGCGAGAAGTGGCAAGAAGAGTTTATCTTTGTGGCATGTTCGTTCTTCAGTTTTAGTTTGGGTTCTCCGGGTCTGCCTGCTTTTCGGTGGTGGCCTCGCTTGTTTATAAAAATTCTTTGAAATTGACACACACACACTCGCACACACAAGGCTGAGTAGAAAATTCTCTTCTTTTTTTTTATTTGTTGGCTCGACTGTTTGGATTCTTCCTGCTCGTTCTTTTTTTTTGTGAGTGGCTTCCACGCTCGACTGACCGCCGGGCCCCGCCAAAGGAGCCCGCGCCCTCAACTTCTCGACATGGCAGTCGTCGGAGTTGCTGGTGTTGTTTGGAGTTTGTTCGTCGGTGCTTTTAAGTTGGTGGCTCACCCGTTTTTATTTTTCGTTTTTTCCCCCACCACGTGCATGTAAAAATGCAACGTAAGCAACTCACAAACTAAATGGGAAGGCCTGCCTGACCGATCAAAGCTTTGCGACGCCAGCGGAGGCCAAGGGACTCAGGACGCGGGCGGCTCTCTCGCCAGAGACTGAGTGACTGGCTGACTGCCTGACTTTGACTTTGGTTGGGTCTCCCTACTGGTTAGACTGGCTGACTGGCTCGGCCACAAGTCCTACCACACACACCCAGGGGCCGCCTGCCCAACCGCGAACCCCCTCCTGCCAGTGACCAGCCCTGGAGTCCCTTCAATTCCAGGCCAGGCCGCTGTTGTTGTTGTCGTCTGTTTGGGCTTTGACTTTGACTGTCGGTTTCTCTGAAGTTCGGAGGAGTCACTTTTGCGGTTTAGTCAACCGACCGGAGGGGTCGGCTCACTAAAATTCACTTTGAAATCCTGTCAAGGTCAAATTACAGTTTGCTAACTGGACTTTTGTGGTTGGTGGAAGCAATTGGAGTAAAACTTAATACCAATCCGGAGCAGTTTCGGTTTTTGAGTGATATTATTGCAATTTGGAAAAAGCACACTACCCAGAAGAAAACAAATCGAGACACAGATGATTGGCCACCCCAACTAACCGCCTAGAGATTGTCAATGATCGCCTTGGTGAACTCGGAGCATTTGGCCTTGCCGCCCAAATCCGCCGTCTTCACGTTGTCCTGCTGAATCGTCTTCATCACAGCCTTCTCTATACGATCCGCATAGCTGTCGAATTTAATATACCGCAGCATCATCACCGAGGACAGCAGCAGAGCCGTGGGATTGGCCAGATCCTTGCCAGCAATGTTCGGAGCAGTTCCATGAACCGATTCAAAAATTGCCCCATTCGTGCCAATATTTCCCGATGGTGTCAGCCCCAAACCGCCAACCAAACCGGCAGCCGTATCCGACAGAATGTCACCATACAAATTCGGCATCACCAGGACATCAAAGAACCCGGGGTCCTCCACAATCTTCAAACAGACAGTGCCCAAATTGTGCTCCTCATACTCAATGCCGCCCATTTTGCCCTTGTACTTCTCGGCGATTTCCCGCACGCATTTCAGGAACATTCCGTCGGACAGCCTCATGGCCCCGATCTTGTGGACGGCCGTGATCTTCCTCCGCTTCATGGCGATGGCATAGCGGAAGCAGTAGTCGGCCACCCGGAGCGAGGCGGCCCGAGTGATCAGCTTGATGCTCTGAACCACTCCGCGGGCCAGCTGGTGCTCGATGCCGGAGTATTCGCCCTCCGTGTTCTCCCGGATGGTGATAAGATCCACGTCCTTGTAGGGCGAATCCACACCCTCGATGGACCGGCAGGGACGCACGTTGGCGTACAAGTTGAACGTCTGGCGGAGCGTGAGGTTCAGCGAGCGGAACCCTGTGCCCACGGGAGTCATCAGGGGTCCCTTTAGCCCCACCTTGGTGCGCTTCATGCTCTCGATCACCTCCTCGGGTATTCTGGTCTCGCCATGCTTGCCAATCACGGGGGTCACGTCGACGGGCTCGAAAATGAGCGGGACCTTGGCGGCGTCCAGGACCTGGATGACGGCCATGGCGATTTCGGGACCAATGCCATCGCCAGGCATTAAAGTGACCACGCGGTGCTGGGGCGGCGGACCGGGCGGCTTGCCTTTCTTGGGCGGCTTGGGTGGCTGAGAGCCTGCGCTGATCCGCTTGGGGCGCCGCTTGTTGCGCCTTTTCATCCGGGGCGGTTCTCCAGTGCCTGGAGGTGGCGTTGGTGGCGGCGTTCTGGGCGGTATCAGTGGCCCCAAAGGTCCCGGTATTCCCGGTGGCCCGCCTGGTCCCGTAGGTCCCGGTGGTCCCGGCGGTTTGGTTGGACCCGTAGGTGGCTTGGCTGTGCTGCCTGCCGGAGAGTTTTCGCTGCCCTTGGTGGGCCGCTCGAAGGGCGACTTAAATCCGATATTCCGCACTTGTGTGGAAAACCACTTCATCGGCGGCCCAATAGGCTTGGCCTTGAGGTCCTTACCCGCATCGCTCATCGGGCGCTTGGCAGCCGGCGGACTGTTTTTGCGGTACGGACCCCGACGCGTGCGGGAAACCGTCCAGCGTGTGGGACGGCGGGCGGGCCGTTGTGTGCTATCGGGCGGTTGCCTGGGCCGCGGCGGCAAACCAATCCGCAGATCGGCCAGAGTGCCGCGTTTCTTGGTTACCGAGAGACCGCCCAATCGCATGCTGCCCTTGCCACTGAGCGGCGGGTACAGGTGCATCAGACATTTGGAGAGAAGCTGTGGGACTCTGGCGATGTGCTGGTAGGCTGGCGGTCCCTTGCCGGCCAGGATCGGCAAAAGGCTGCGCAGCATTTTCAACAATTCGACGGACTCCAGGTGAAAGTGGGGCGGCGGGTGGCGCGGAATTGGGTTGGGATCGAAATCAACAGAGTTTGAATTTGGTAAAGGGAACTGCCAATGACAGGAGAATCTATGCCGCCGACATGGCCGACACGCAAGGACGAAAGCCTTGCCAACTCGGATAGTCAGCCGGACGGAAATTATTTCATTTAACTTATAAAATTTTACTTTTCTCGTCCCCGGCACAGGCAGCGCTGCTCTAGCCAAAGCTAATTTAATTACTTTCCCAGGCAAAGAACCACAAAAGCGCAGCTGAGGCAACGCGAGCGGAGCTGCAGCAGCAAAAAGAAATTAAGTCACTTTCGAGGGAAGAGGGAGAGAGAAGGTAGAGAGAGGGGAGGGGCACTAACCTATCTGGCAAATTAAATTTGCCTTTAGTTTTTTACTCGCTTTAAATTTGTTTTCGCTTTGAAGGCCGTGACAAATTTTCCTACCGAAATTCCCCCCTCAATTCTATTTTCTTTGTGAATTTGTCTTTGGCTAGATCTTCGGAGGGGTCTGTTCTTGTCTTTTACTTTTGTGTTTTTGTTTCGGCAACAAAATTTTTAATTGAAAAAGTTGGCATTTTTCGAATTGAATTTTCCAGTTCAACATTTCAATTGTTGTTGGTCGGCCTGCCCGGAATTTTAAATTGAATAATTAGGAATTCTTTCGGCCGCATTTAAGTGAAAAATCTTAATGAATTTCGTCTAAAAATTCCCCCTGGAACTTCAGTGTGCGTGAAATTTAACCGCGCGAAGTGTTTTTTGGCTGACTTCTGCCCTACAAAAAGACGGAGTTGGTCGGGGCGACGGGGCTTCCCAGTGTGCGTTTCATTAAAAACAATCAAATTATGCATAATGAGGCGGTGGCAAGCCAAGACGCCAGGGTCTGCCACACCTGCTCCTGGGCCAGACGCTTCCTTGTGTCCTACACTTCGCCCCTGCCATCCACATATGTTCCCTGCCAGCCGGAGACTTCGTCTCTTTCGGTTCCCTGGGGCCCGACCCTCGCCTGGCCGCTTTCATTCCTCAAGCTGTTGTCATTTGGCATTATCATATTTCAACGGATTAGCATAATTTTTTCCAAAAAAAAACAACAAATATTAATAATGAAAAGTGAATGGAGTGCAGACGCGAAGCCCGCGGAACCGCCGAACTGCCCTGACGGCTGACGGAAGCCCACGGCCCGCGCTTGGCTCGGGGGAAGTTTTTTTATTAAAATCATCGCAGGCCCCAGCCACGAACACTTTTAGTGGGGGGTGTTAGGTCACCCGTTTTATGTCGTAGGTTCATTTATATTCATATAAAAAAATTCGGGATATATTTTTTTTTTGGAAATTTTTGCCACTTGCTCAGCTTGACTGGCGGGCGGTTGAGGTGGTCGGCGTTTTTGGACTGCTAAGTGATTGATGGCATTTGGTGTTTCTAACGATCCCATCCCCCCACGCACAGGTCGGGTTTTTTTTTTTATATATTTATTTACGATTTATAATTTTTATGTTTCTACTTTTTCGCATTTTGCAACGCCAAACTGTCTGCGAGCGAAGGTTGTTTTTTTTATCGCCGGCTTACCGAGGAGATAAAATATTTCCTATTAGCGTCACTGTGTGGGGTGGACGGGCGTTACGAACACCAGGGTCTATGATAATTGCGAGATTACATACCTGAAACGATAAAAAAGAAGAGAGAATTGAAAACAAAAGTTGACAAAACAAATCGGAATTTTTGAGAGAGAATCGAGGTCGCTTTTTGGTATTTTATTTAAGAGGGAAATAGTTTTAAGGAAGAATGGAACTTAAAGTTTCACTATTTGAAGAATTTAAACATCTAGATTCTAGAATATCAAATGCTTCAGAAAAAGAGGAGGCACTTAAAGTGGTAAAGTCAAGTGATTCCCATAAAATAGGGGTTATAAAATTCCTATAAAATAGACGTTATATTTGAGCTCTCAGGATTTTTACTTCACAGCTGAAGTGCTAACTTATCGAAGTGTCTCGAGAGCCCCAACTGATTTCCGGACTTCTTAAGCAAATGCAAGCTGACATTCCGAAAAGTTCTTCATCTATAATCTGAGGCTTTTAATATCACAAGAATAAAGTCTCAAACACTTCTATGCCTTTAAAAGAATTATAGACAAAGCTCTTCAGCAACTTAAACTTTCCAAGGTCTGTGAATGTTTCAATTTAGTCTCGAGAGCCCCTAGCGACTTCAGGACAGAACATTGCTGATATTCCCAAAAGATCTTCTAATCCGAGAGTGATATTAACCCAAGAATATTGTCTCACAGATTTCTATGTCTCTAACAGAATTAGAGAAAAAGCCCTTCAGCAACCAAATCTTTCCAAGGAATGGGAAGGTCTTCACAGTCTCGAGAGACTCAAGAGATTAGGAATATTTCTTTTATTGTATATGAAAATTCCCAATGGCTCTTCATCTTTGATATGTATATTGTTTGATCCTGAGAATAGATATAGTCTCAAAGCTGCTTCACAGAATTATAAAGATCTCTCTTCCGCAGTCAAATCCACCCCAAGGACTGCGGAAGTCTTGATTTCCCAGCAAAGCAAACTTGTTAAGAAAATTCCACGAATTTCTGAGCTTATCGAAAATTTTCAGTTCGTAACATTTTTCGCCGTTATCTGTTCTGTTGGCCAAGACATTTGTTCTGTTTCTGTGTTGGCCTTTGTGCATTTTTATCAATCGGCATTGTCGACCCGACCGACCGGTCCACTTGGCCCTTTCTGTTCACCGGTTATGGCCCACCAAAGAACAATAAATCATATTTATGATGAACAATGCCACCAACACGGACCCCCGCCAACCTCCAGAGCACAAACATAGGAATGGTCAGCCCCACAAACGGGCAGGGCAGTGGGGGCGGGGCAGCGGGAATCAAAAGGGCAGCCGAGCTGCTCACAAAAGCCGAGCAAAATTGTTTTTTTTTTTTTTTTTATAAATAAAAAATATGGCCAAAGAGCCTGGTTAATATGGCGCGTTGCTGGCGTCTTCGGGCAGCGGTGGGTGGGGGCGGATTGCCTATAAGCCGATGGGCTGGTCAACAACAACAACGAGAATGGGAAAAAAGCACTTCAATTTTGAACGCTGCTCAAAACTACTCAAGTGTGGGAGCAGTCGGGGGCCTGTGAGTAATGAGGCGGCTGGGGGTGGGGCGGGTTCTGGGCTCTTGAGTCGGACGCCTTTGGTTGTGGTTACTTTGCTGTTGTTCTTATTTTTTTTGAACTTTTCTTTCTGTTTTGTTTTTTTTTTTTTTTTTTGGCGCGTTTTGTGTGATTTTTGGGAGGTTTTTGGCGTTGTTGTTGTTGCTGCGGCTGTCAGCTTTGTTGGTGTAGCATTTATACGGTTTATTGACTTTGGCATTTTTGCGCCAGCTAAGCGGAAATCTAAACAATGAAGACTCAAAAATAAATACAAAGCTCGTGAGACAACCTAGAGAAAGAGAGAGAGAGAAAGAGGGAAGAAGAGTGACCAAAGAGAGATGAATGGTGCTATGGAAAGAGGACCAACGAGTAAGCTTTCTATGGAAGAGAAAGAAAGGGAGAATTAAGAGAGCGGATCAGAGAGAGAGAGAGAGAGAAAGAGAGAGAGAGAGAGAGAGTCCAAAAATAAAGATGATCTCTTTAGAGAAAGGTGGAGCAATAGTTATTTATGAAAAGAGACACACAAGAGGCAGAGAGACAGAAGTAGAGAAATGTCTTATGGCGAAAAGAGAACTGAGAAATAAGAGAGAAGTGAATAAAGACAGCAAAGGGAATAGGTAATTCTCTTTTATAATGAAAGATAGGAAAGGAGTTAGGGAGAAAGAGAAAAAGAAGGCGAGAGACTTAAAAAGACGAAGAGAGGGAAGTGAGAAATGAAAGCCCAAAAGCAAATGTGATTGATGGGATCAGACACCAAGTAGAGAAGAACAGAAGGACTTAAGGTTGAAACTTGAAAGAAGCAAGCCCTAAAAAAGAACGATTTGAGAAGATAGGAACGGAAAAAGGATTGTCCGAAAGAGAAAAGAGAACTTAAGAAAGCCCAAAGGCAGTTGGGACCTAAATAACAAAGAAAGACAAAGTTCCATTAAGAATACCGAACAGCGTAAAATTTGAAAATGAAAGTCTTCGGAAGAACCAAAGAAACTGCCATTAAAGATCACCAAAGGCTGTCCTGGCAAACAAGGAAAGTCACCCACCAACTATCCCTCAGGAACTGGAAAATTGATTCACTAATCTCCGCCGGCATTCGCACTCACAATTAAGAAACTGACTGACTGACTTTCCACGCGTTTTTTAGCACCCCAAAAACCCTGTAAGCCAAACTATTTAGCAAAATCTCCTTGCTCCCTCCACCAGCAGACAGCCGGGTACACTTGACTAGGCATTCACCTATTCACCCTGGGCGAGTCACAGCGAGATGACGGCGATGAGGGCGACGACGGTGATGATGGCGATGACGCTGGTGGTGGTGAATCAAACGCTGTGAAGATTCTCTCACGGCGGACACACCCGGACGGAGAGCGTACCTGAGTTCATTGGAAATTGTCGATTACGCGGCACAAAAGACGGTGCATGAGACAAGCCAAGAGACAGATGGACAGACAGACGGAGGAAGGTGAGCGCAACACCAAAACGGTGAATAAGCAGACGGCCAACTCACCAGGAAAGGGAGGAAGGGGCAAACCCAACCAAAGCGAATCAACTAAAATGAGTGGAAAATTGTAACACGCACACACACACGCACACACACCCAGCAGGGGTGGGGGGACTCACTTGAGATGCACCAGCAACTCAATCTCTGGGCAGGGAGGATGGCCTGGCGGCAGTTCCTGTGCGCTTGCTGTGTTTTGTTTGCTTGATGAATTTACTTGTAAATGTTTAAAAATAACTACAACCCGAAGGAGTACCTGCCGTGAGATACAAATGTATCTGTATCTTTCTATCTGCCTGCCTCACTACCTGTCGGCTGTCGGCTGCCGCTGCCTTGCACATTTCACACGTTTTATGTTTTATGAGCTCGTTCGTTGCTCTGTCGGTTTGTTGGCCCGCATTCCTCGAGGCAGCCACTTGCAGTGACTGCCGGCCCCCGCCCCCTGCCCAGGGTGATTCTACAAATACTAAATATTTAATTGTCTTTTATGGCCTACTCCGGTCGCTTGAACTTTATCTTATCAAAGCGCCGTCGAAGCCGTTGCCCGGCAGATAAGCTGTCGCGGGGGAAAGGCCGGAAGTGTTGGCCGCAAAACTTCCTCTTTGAACCTTTCAACTTCAGAGGAATAGCAGAAAAAAATCATGACATTTAATTACGTCGTCTGCTGGCGAAAAGTGAGACAAAGTGCGTGTAATTAAAATCTGACAAGATTCGCAGAGACCGACAGACTCACTCACCGGTCACGGCTCACACTTTGAACTCAAAATCATTAAGAGCAAACAGGCAAAGAACACGCAGGCCCCGAACCCGGGCCCAGTCGCCAAGAAGAAGTCATGAATGAAACTTAAATATTTACAAGAGCCCCGAGAACCCAACGAGCGCTTGAGGTAGAATCACGTACATTAAGCCGAGGTAGGAGGAGGCGATGAGCCCCATAAAAATGTCACTTGTGCCCCAAACAAATACCGAAATTCCAAGAAAACTCACACCCCGTTTCTTATGTTCTTTCTTGAATGAAAGACGAAGCTTCCTTAAATTGCCAGTCCACCGCATGACATCATCATCCGCACCGAACCATCGGTTCTAAATCGATCGGACTCCCCAGCGAATTGGGGTCACAGATTCTCAAAACTAAAGCAGGCCCATTAGGCAGACGATGGAGTGGTTCTGGCATTTGTCAGTGCGTGTGAAATCGTTGGATCGGCATCGTTAATTTTAATTAAAAGTAATTAGCACAGGCCGGCCAGCCGGCAGGCTAAGGTCGTCGCCCAGCGGCCGATCGGGCCAAGTGAAGGTGAATGGAAAGCTGGGAAACCTTTACCCATTTTGCGAAAACTTCCCAGCATTTTTAATGGCCCGGCTAATTGAGTTTCAGTTACGATCGGAAAAGAGAGAGAGAGAGAAATTTCGTGGGGTTCACTGTCCGGAAATGTGATCCCAGTTTGTCTATTTTTCTGGGTGACTTAATTGAAACCGAAGCGAGTCGCGTTGGCTTTGAAAAATGGCAAAATTTGGTGTCGTTTTTATTTTCTTGTCGTTCGCATAAAAGCGAAATAAACAAAATTAATACGATTCTTTTATCGATCAGACGTTTGGCTTTGTTTCGAGTGCAGCTGCTGGGTGGCATTTTTATTTCCATTTTTTATGAAGTTTTGTATTTTTGGCAATTTTTTTACAGCTTTGGAAATAAATTTGCTTCGCTTTGTTCGACTTTTTGTGTCTTTATTCTAATCTGTTTCGAGGGATTTTGGAGCACTTCAATTAAACGGGTCCAACTGGAATATTTCAACCGCCAAAGAGGCAGGGATTTTTATTAGCGGTTTGTGGTTTAGAAAGAGGATTAAGGAAGGCTCAGAAATAGAGCGAGAAATAGAGTGATAAATTCGGAACTCTTAAAGAATTCATTACATTTGGTTTGCAGTGGGAAAAGCTCTTTAAAGTGGAGAATTGCCAACATTAATTATAACTTTAAATTCCATCTACTTTAAATGATACTTTAAATCTCTGAAGATCTCTTTATGATGCGAAAGTTGGGAATCTTCAAGTTTCTGAATCATTTAAGATTGTTGGAATTTGTAAGCCATAACTTAATATAGGAGCATAAGGATCTTCGTACTGCCTTAAGGTCTCATTCATAGTTTATTCATAGCTCTCTGGATCTCGGGAACCAATAAAGAAATTGCAAGCTTTGTAACCTTTTTTAAGTCAGAAGCTGAATTCAATGATTTTGAAATTATTTTTCCAAGTTCTCTTTCCGTCCCTTCGAACCCTTTGAAGATCCATAAATAATCTTTGAAACCCTTGAGATTCTATATATTTTTCTATATATTTCAAAGCCTGTTCCGAGCTATCCAAAGTTGGAAAGGGAAAACCTTAACCCATTTTTTAAATACTAAGTGGGATATAATGATTTTTTTATAATTTTCCAGATTTCCTTTCGAAATCTGTGTGCTCTGGCTGGCTGCTCTTATCGGCTGACCATGCCCCCTTGGGGCAGCCGAGAGAGTTGTTCGGCTTTCTTATCTCACTGAAAAAAAAACAAACAGCAGACAAGTTGCCACACTCGGCAAACGTTTGCCTGGCTGGGAAGGAGGGGCAGCCTCAAAAATTCCCCAGTCGCTGGCGGTGAGTGGGCGGACGGGCAGCGGGCAGGTGGCAAATGTTGCGCATACGCCGTGTGTGCCGCTCGTTCATCATCCCACCGCCTGTCCCTCTGTCCGTCTGTTTGCACTTTTCTACGATTTTTTGTGGTTGTTTCTTTTCCACTCGCATATATCTTTGCGGCTGTTATCTGAATCAACAGACGCGAGCATAACCGAATGGCTTGTTCTAATTTCTATTGTTGGTTTTTGTTTTTGGTCTGAACTGCTGGCCGGTGGGTCGGCGTTTCAGATACAAAATGCGGCTGATTAGATACGATTGTTTAGAAAGCCTCCTTGCTGTTGGCGCGGCGCGGGCGGTAATGTGTTAATTTGGCTTGGTGATTCCCTCAAGTTTCTCTTCCTCGTTGGCCGTGTTTACCCCAAGTTGAGTGGCCGGGCATTTGGAGTTTGTCTGCTTGGCTGTTGGCGGGCAATTAAATTAAAATTTAATACACCCCTCCGTGCGTATGTGGAGCACCCCAAGTGATGAGCTCCACAGCCGCCGCGTTTATCGTATGCATGACGGCGACATCAGATTAGCATCACAAACACCACATAAACGTGAGCGTAACCGTAAAAGTAATGCAAACAGACTTACAATGGGCCAATGGCTGTGGGCAGGCCGGGCAAATACGAGCGACAAGTTGGCTCTTTGGTGAGGGCAATGAACGCGCTGTCCGATTGACTGAGTCGGGCCTGAAGTGGGTTTCTGGGCTGAGGTCAGCATCCTGTCGGTTGATGGACGCAGCCCGCGGGACCTGGTGGCGAGCTGGCAGCTGCCAAGTTCCTGGCGGATTCTCGGCTACATTAGCCAAATTAAAATTCCACAAAGGCCTCGATTGCGGGCGCTAATAACTGGCAGGCGGTCGATGAATCGCAGGCTGTGTTCAATGTATCTTGTAGATACTTTTTTCCTCATTTACCCGGCTGCCCGGGCGTCTGTTTATTTGTTAACTACCTGGGCTCTCCGGCCGCCGCTCGCAGCGTGATAAACGCCAAAGGAAACACACAGCAACACCAACAAAAGATACAGATACACCCGGATTTGTGTGTGCGTGTGTGAGTGTTTGTGTAGATTTCCTCATTGTCTTTGATGTCGGTGCGTGGCAGGTAAACTGCCGACTCAACTTGCACAATCATGTCCATCGGCCGCCCGCCCGACCATTGGTCATCTATCTTGGCCAGGCCCGAAGGCCGCTGCCGTCGTATCTGCCGTTCTGTTGTAATTGTGCGTAAACGTGTAAATACCAAGTCAAGGCCGGTTAATCAATAATAATTATTTTTCACTTAATTACCCATCGGGGAGCAGTCCAAGGAGCCTAAAAATAGACCCCGCTTGCCGGCCACTTGGCGCTCGCTTTAAGCGTTAGACGGGAATTGAAAGAAAATCAAACCAGCTTTGCATAAATTGCCTGCCTCCACTCCAATCGATTAGAGGCCAGATGTCCATAATCCCAGGGAAGGATTACGGAAAACCAGCCATACCAAATTATAGGATGGAAATGGGTAGTTAAGGAGCATGCTTAAGCCATTCGAAAGGCGAAAGATTAAGAAAAGCAGGAAAGGAATTTCTGTTTCCCAAGGAATCGAAAGAAATTATAAAGAGCGTTGGTAACTTTTAAAAAGAGTTAGGGAATCATTTTAGACGTAGTCTCTGTTTGCTCACTGTCTCTACTTTCTGATCTCAACAACTCAACCAAAGTTGAAGAGTTTAAATTATTCAGAACTCCCAATGCCAAATAATAGATTAATAATGAGAGCAAGTTAATAATAATAATTAATAATGAGAGCAAGTGACGAAATATATAAAAAAAGGGAAGTATTTCTTGAATTTCAACACGTGAAATTTAAGAGAACATAATCTCAATTTCTATTACAAATTAAAACTAAATTTTTTGGCCAATCTAAAGAATCTTTGATCAAGGTATATAGCCAAAAAAAAAAAACTGATGTTTTTCTGGATATTCATTCTAACGATTTTAGAAGAAGAATACAATAATATGGTCAGCTGTCCAAAATTTATTCCTGCCATTTAACAAATCCCGAGATCCTGAGATCACATAAAAAGAGTAAGTGGGAAAATATGCATTATAAATAGGGGAGGGGTTAGTAATGTGCCAAGAGAAGGAGACTTATGTCTTGGAATTTTAAAGAACACAAACTAAATTTACAAATTAAAAGTATAATTTTTGACCAATCCAAAAAATCTTTATCTAAGGCTTAAAAGAAATTCATAATCTATAATGTTTTTCTGAAAATGCATCTTAATGCATCCATTAGAAGTAGGCTAGAAAAATATGGTCAGCTCCTAAGCCAATTTTTGCCTTTGAGCTCTGTCCAAAGTCGATTCTTGCAATCTAATAAATCCCGAGATCCTGAGATCATTTGGGATCACTCTATGAGAAGAACTTTTCTTCACCAGTCTCTCCAAATATATAGCAATTAATTCTAACCAATAACGGTTTGGTTAAAATTCTATAACCGGAGAACCAGAGAAGATCTTAAGCCAAAGATCCTGAACCTCATTCCCTTCACTTTTTCGAGAAGTTCTTTAGGAGTTTTGAGTATTTTCTCTCTCCCTCTTTCTCTCACTCCTTCTCAGCTTCTCTATGTGATCCGTTGAAATCGTGTGGGTGTCTTTTCTAAATATTTATATAATCTTTTGGAGCAGCGTGCGAGTGATACGTGCATGGAGTTCTATCAACTCGACTTGCAATTGTTGTTGTTTTGGTTGTTGTATCAAATTTTTCGTGTTCTCTGGAATTTTTGGTCTGTTATGCGATCTTATCTTTTTGTTTATGAACTCATTGGGTGAATTATGCATAAACAAAAGTCCCCCCCTCCCCACACCAAACCAATGCAACCACAAAGAACTGAGAGATGATGGTTGGGTGCATTGGGTGGGGGGAAAAGGAAGACGAAAAAGAGCAAATCATGGGAGATGAACGTGGGCGACTTAGCCGAAAAGTTCCCGTGACCGGCCAGCCCCCCACCCCCCTGGTTCTAATTGCATCAGAATCCCCCCGCCCCCTGCCTGAAGTGGTGGCACTTGAATTGCCAGCAGCGTCGCTCGATGGCGGCATCGACGGTTTTTTCAAAGCCCTGCCTGTGGGTGGGGGGGACTTCGGGCTAACACACTTGAGAAGACAAACTTTATTTACTGGCCGGCCCAGTGAATGATGGGAGCTCTTACCTTTTTCATTGTAAACGCGATTTAGTTTGACGTCGATCGACTCGAAATATTCCCGGACGGAGTCGCATTGCTGCTGCGCCGTATCCTTGGCACGTGAGTCACGCTGCAGCCGCCGCCGATGGTGCGTGAGCGCGCTGTGCTGGTGACTGTGGTGGCCGTGACCCGCCTCGCCGTCGTGGCTGCCCAGATGCTTGGCCGTGACCAGCAGGCAGCCCAGCAACACAGCCAGCAGGACCAGCAACTGAGACAGACTGGCGGCCATGGTCGAGAGACAGAGACAGAGACAAAGAGTGAGAGAGAGCGAGTTGTTGTGTTTTGGGGTGGGGGTGGCGGCTGGATTGCGTAAGCGATGCGACGACGACGGTGACAAAATCACGGTTACACGCGCATCGCGAACTCGGCGACCGCACGTGGCTGCCCGGCAGAAATTTACCGTTTGACCGGCTCAGACGACTACTGAGGGTGGCCGGCGCACTCCCACACACACACACACACACGCGCGCGCGTGCTCTCTCACTCGCTTACACACTGACGTAACGGGGAGCTTACGCACTGAGACGCGATCTGCGGCCTTACGTCGTTGGCTTTTGTTGGTTTCTTGTGCGCGGATTTGAGCTTGTTATCTGTCGGCTGATTGTTAGAGGGGAAGGGGGCGGGGGCCGTTAGATTTACGTAAAATTATTAATTGATTTGCTTGGCGGCCCGTTGGCTTGGCGAATTCTTTGCGTGTTTTGTTTTGATTGCCTTTTCGCACTCTCTTACACTTTCCGCACTGCCTACGGAGGGCCAATTGCATTCACACTCACACACACACACTCGCGAGCGGTAAAGTACGCCAAAAATTTGCACGTCTGCGATTTTCACGTAACTCTCGTAGCATTCGATGACGCAGTTGCGACTCAACAGATAACGTGTTCGCGCGCCGACGACTCGTTCACGACTGCGGCGGCTGGCGTTTCACAAATCCGTTTCGGCATGCAAGTTCGAAAATTCGAACGCCGCCGACTTCGAAAGAGAGCGCGAGCGCCGCACAGTGGACGAAATTTACAAACCAACGCGGGAAAACTAAATTCCTTCAAATTTGAAAAGCCGCTTTAATATATTTAGTTATTTTTAATTGTAGCTTAGAATTAAATTCTTAAGTACAATATAATTTAAAAGCTAGAGCAACAAGGGCCTTCAGAATAGCCGCTTTAATTGTTTCACTTATTAATGGGTAAATGAATATTGGGATTAGGAAAAGCGTTGAATTTTCAATTGTTGAGGAAATAACATGCGGAATATGTTTAAAATCTGCTTTAAAAAAAAATATATATAATACATATATGAAAAAATCTAAAATACAATAGGCAAACAATTGTTAAGAGTCATCGATATTGTTGAACTTGAATAAAATTTGAATGTCTTAAAATGAAATTAATTAAATATTTTAAGAGTTATTAATGAAAGAATGAACTATAGAAATAAATGGATCTATTTAAATTTCAATTCTTCATATGATAATTAAGGCAACTCACTCTTTATTTATTTTCCCTAGTTAACAAAGCATAAAAACAAATAAATAATAATTAAAAATTGGCCCATAAAATCAGGAGCTCTTTTATGAGATTTTTCAATCAGGCAAATAATCAAATATATTTTCCCAAAGATCTTGGCTGAGATTTCCTTTGGAATTCCACTGCATCCATTAAATTTACCAGTGGGCGGCTCATCAAATTGATGTATTCCGAATTAGCTAACAAAAATTTAAATAACAACCAAAAATCCCGAATAGTGAGACCTTTTCATTTTTGTGTTTTATTGGTTTTTATGGATGTCTCGTCGATGTCAAAAGTCTCGATTTATCTGGTTTATAGGCCGGGAATTTGCATGATAGCTTCTCGTGTTTTGATTATTTTTATGTCGCCCTATAAAAAAATCCATTTCTCATACACATCCCGCCACTTTAACGGCCCATCGTCGCCCCGGCAACAGATTTCTCCCCCCATAAAAAACGCTGCCCACGATTTACCCGCCCAGGGGAGGGAGAAAAAAATGTTGCGGTCAAAGCAGTTGACCTCCCGACCCCCTCGATGTGTGATTTGCAAAATTCCAAACAATCCACACGAACTGCTTTTCTTTCACGACTTTCACTTGCGCCGCGCCAAGTGGGCCCCCCACCGGGGGGCGGGCCCACCCACGGGCATCGGTGTCTATTTCTTCATTAGCGCAGCGCCGGCTTCAGGGTGGCCCGGCCGATCCGGACGTCCAGCTGAGCGGCCGGCGGTAGTGACGCCCTCGTTGGCCTTGTTACCGATCGATCCACCGATCCGTCCAGTGATATGTTTATTGTTGAGTCCAGGAGGCCGGGGGTGGGGGAATTTCCAGTTACCTGAACTATTTGAATCGTCGATGGACCACCGATGAAATTGCTTGGATGACTCACAGGGAGCGGAAACGCCAGAGAGGCAGCCGAAAAAAAACCGCAGAACTCGAGATTGAAAGGGTGAAGTCGAAAATTAAACACCACCACATCGTTTAGATAAAGTTATAAATTATAATGTACGACTACGGCGACGAGGATGACGATGGCGATGACGCCGACGAGGACGATGAACAACATTTTTCGATACCCCAAACATCTCCAAATACACGGCAAGAAATTTTCGAAGCTTGGGAGATTGCCGAGGGAGTTGAACTTGGAAATGGATCAGTTAAGACCAACAGATCAACAATCTTTCGATATAGAAGCCTTCAGAAGATCATATAGGGTTAAATTGAACTATTGGAAGTTTGGGAGAGTTAATTTTGGGAGGTTGGATTGATCCATTAGACGATTGAATCAGCCAATTCCGTTTGGTTGAGTAAAGATAATTTAGATTAAGAGGATCGAAAGGATTCAATTTGTTAGGAAAGACTTAAATTATTCATCTCAACTGCCCAACTATACTGAAGAGCTCAGAGGTGAACGCATGCGTAGAAGTTTCAGTGAAACTCAACAGCTCAGCAACTCAACTCAACACTATATAAAATGTCCATCTCAACTGCCCAACTCTACTATGGAATTCTAAGGTGAACGCGTAGAAGAAGGTTTTAAACTCAACAGCTGAACAACTCAACTCAGCAATGCTTAAAGTGTTCATCTGAACTGCCCAACTCTACTGTGGAGAAGAAGCTATGAATCTCAACAGCTTAACAATACAAAAGGTGTGCGTCTCAACTGCCCAACTCTACTCTCAAGGTCCGATCTCAACGCTTGTTCGATTCCATGGGTAATTTTAGTTTTTTTGTACAGAAGAAGCTGTGAAACTCTACAACTCAACAACTCAACTGGGGAGATAAGTTATTGGTATTAATTTAAAGAGCTCAAGATACCAAAAAATGGGCCAATATAATTAAGAAAATAGAGAAGCTTCCTTTCCCCCCATTAAATCGGAATGTATTCAGCCAGAAAGACAAAATCAGCTGATCAGGTTTATCGGCGGTGTAAAAATTTTTCTGAGTGTAGAAAGGTTGCTGGGGGAAGGGTTTCCGGGGGGCTTGGCCAGGTAAACGAAACAAGAAAAAAACCCTTTTTTCGGCTGCGGCAGGCGGAACGGAACCCACGAGAAAAAGGAATGCCAGCGGCTCAGCCCCTCAACCCACACACACACACGCACACCAACTGGCCAATCGTCCCACCGGCCGACAGGTATGAAAAGCGATCAGTAGAGAGAGAGAAAGAGGGAGAGGGAGAGAGCAACTGGCCGGGCGATCACAAGGAACCGAAATTAAACGAAGGGCATCTATAAATTTGGAAAGAGGGCAGCCGCAGCGGTCAAGATGTGCGGGAGGGGGGAGGGGGAGGGGAGGATGGGCAACACTCAAATTTCATTTAAACGGTTGATTTAGTGCAGAAAATATGGCCAATGTGCCGGTGCCACCGACGCGGCTGCCGTTGCCACTGCCTCTCCCTGTGTGTGTGCACATTCCTTAAGCGACAGCGTTTTACACTTGAAATCCACACACACACACACACACGCAAAGCACATGCCGCTCTTTGGTATCCTGGACCCCAAAAACACGTTGGTGGCCCGGCAGCCTCACTGCCCCCCCCCTCCCCCTGTCACTACTCTTTCTCTCGTTGAGTCTTTCTCTCTCGCTGGCCGGCAACTCTCCTGTGTGTGCGTGTGTGTGTGTGTGTGAGCTGGTCCAACAGGTTCCAAGCTGGCTGGCTGGCTTACCCCCCAGGTGAGGGTGGGGGCGATGCGGCTGCTGTTGCCGCTTCTGCTGGGCCTCCTTGGCCATGGTCTCCCCCCCTCCCCCTCCCCCCACCATCCCTCTCTCTCTCATCTTGCTTCTCTGTTGCTCTCATTGTTCTTGTGGTTTGGCATGCAGCATTTCTCGTTTTCTGGCTTGTCGTTCTTTTTTGCACATTTTTGAATTTTTATTTTAATTTCTTTTTATTTGGTGCGGCTGCTGCTGGTGTGTGTGTGTGTGTGTGTTGTGTGTGTGGGGGGGTCTTTTTGGTTTTGTTGATTTTCATTCACCAAAAACTGGTTCGTTCTCGGCAGATTCTTGCAGAACTCCAACAAGGAAGACCAAGAAGAAGACGAGTTGCCAGGGAGCCTGTGTGAATGCAGTTTCGAGGTCTTTGGAATGTGTGAAGTCATCAGTGGTGCATATTTGCGGATCCCCCTCCCAAACATTTCTAGGAATCAGGCAGCCCCTCCTTCGAACCCTTGAAACTATCGGAGGCGGCGGGTGGTTACCAATTATCTGCCATAAAAATTTGTGCAGCTCCGTGTGACCCACGACAGGATGCCAGGCGGCAGCCCATCCACGTTTCATTGCCGGGATATTGGATTTTCGTGCTTGATTTGGCGCATTGTCGCCGGCTCAGCGCCCCGACAGGCAGCGCCCTCGTATCATTGACGGATTTTCCAACACAATTCCGTATGAATGAAATCGATTTTCCTGCTCGCCTTGGCCAGGTGCTGACTGGCCCCTGGGGGCGGTTGACTTGGTCACTCAACCGAAATGGAAAATGCTCAGGGAGGGGATCCTTGAGCTCGGCGGTCTCCGCTGGCTTGGCAACAGTCAAATTGATGCGGGGCCTGCGGCCAAGAGGCAAAAATTAAGCGACCAACCGCGAGTTTACACATCATCATCATTATGGGCCCAGAGACCGGTAACCCCGCCCCCCCGCCCACTTCCCCAACATGTCCAGCATCCTGCGGATGGATCCCTTCGTTGGGCAACGTGGGCTGAATGTGTTGCACAATAAATAAAAATATTTATACATGAAAAGAACCAGCCACCTTGGGTATCCTGGGTGCCAGGCCGCCTCTCGCCCCTCCCCTTCCTCCGGCCTTCAGTTCGAGGAGCTGCAAGTGGCAAAAGCAATGTCGTGGCATCTGCATCTGTGCCGATGGCCGGTAAAAGTTTTTTGTTGCCTCGAATGAGGCACGAATGTCTTGGAATTGTCGCCCCTCGCCCAGCCTCAGCCGCCTGCTGGCGTAGGCAAGTCTTTGTTTTTCGCTCCTCTTGCTGTTGTTGTTGTTGGTTTTGGCATGCCTTTTGTATTGGCCGGGCCTCGTCATTGCTGTCAGGCGTCGTCGTTGCTGCTCCTGTCCCAGCATCAAGATCAAAGTGAGGCAGCAACAGCAGCAGGCCAGGGCCAAGAGACCCAACGATCCGGGCCTTAACGAGGGCGGGAAAGAGAGAGACTGAAGTCAAGTCGAGGAAGCCGGGGCTCCCGTTGTTGGCTGGCGTTGCATAGTCAAAGTAAAATAAGAAATAAATCAGTAAATTGGATTGGTTTCTTTTTTCTGCGGCCGTTCGTTTATTTCGCAATGCCAACTGCCGCCGCCATCGTCGCCGTCCTCGAATTCTGGCTTCATTTCTATACCCTTACCCCCGGCAGAGTCTACGCGACTGAGGTCAAGGACTTGGCCACGTCATTGCCAATTTATCATAAGCATTTTGAGGCCTTCATGGGAAATTAAAGAGTCCCTTGGATTTGAAGAACAAAGAAAAGAAATCCTTAGAGAAAAGATGCTTGCAGCTGCTCAAGAAGCTTCACTGATTTAGTTTTCCTTTTTCCAGATTATAGAGAGAATCTTGAAGTAAAAAATAGAAATTCCTTTGGTTCTAAATTGAGGGAATCTAAGCTGGAAAAATCTCACCTCACTTTCTTTAAAAGAAACTCAACTTCAACTGCTTTACTGACTCCTTGAAATCCTTTAGTCATTTGGTTCCTTAATCAACAAAACTAAAGGGAATTTAAAGTTCGTTGGTTGGTTTCGGGTTCATTGGGTTGGCCTCTGTGGCCCTGGCAGTTGCATGCTGGAATTTCTATGCTTATCATTTTCTCAATCTCACCTGTTGTTCAATTCATTATTTTTCTATAAATAAATAAAACGACAGTGGCTTCTTCGGCTCCACATCCCGATTCTCGCGACTCCAGCGACTCTCGGTTGGTCGGCTTTTTCCCTCTGTAATTTACATGTGGGGGGCGGTCCGCTTCCCAGTTGCCTGTAATTAAGTTTGTATGGCGGCGACAATGTGGGCATTGGATTCGCATTAATTTGAACAACCAAACTCGCACATGCCACACACAAACTCACACACTCGCCGGCGGGCAGAGCCAGCATGAAATTCAATACCCGTTGTCCTTTGATTTGGCCAGCCAATTTCGCAGACTCTTCGCTACTGAAGGGAATCTCCAGCTAAATTGAGTGATTCGATTCTTCACACTTATTTCACGGGCTCGACTCTCCACTAAAAATGCCTCACTTTCTGTCGAGAGCTGACATGAAAACGTTGAGAAGACTCTTCTTCTTAAATAGTGAGTTCTTAAATTTTGACATATAATTAGGATTTTCTAAGGGTTCTCTTGGTGCTTACAGTATTCTTGGTTTTTCATCAGGCGATTCCCGGCGAGCAGTGCACCTTAAAGTACGCAAAATGCAAGCTAGTTCCAGTCTTAATGTGCATCTACAATAGCGAATGCTATACCCATGCCCAGAGTGTTTGCCATCTGCAGTTTGTGAACTGCCGGGCGCCAGAGTTGAAAATGGATCGTAAGTCAGCTAGAGAAAGGGATATGAAGGATGCTTTATAGATGCTTTCGTTTGCAGGCTTCTTTCGGGTGAACAAGGGAGCTTGCACTAAAGACAAGAAGCCCATTTGCTTCAGCCAGAAACATCAGGAGAATTATATGAACAAATCGACGGAAAATTTAGCCATTATGTTTCCGGAACTATTCCAAGATATGGAAAATGATATGGGCATCGTTATAGATAATGGAAATACTAGGTAAGCTAACCGAAGTCCCCAACTCTCAATGTCCTAAACTATGTGATATTTTTAGATTAGCAAACGGGCGGCCCCTTGTCAATTCGCATATCTTTGACGAACCAAAATTAAAAAGAAATTATATTCCCCGCCGATTAACAAATTCCGGATCTAAGAAAAAAATTTATCGCTTAAGACTTCAACAGCCGCCAACCGAAATCAGACCCGTAGTTTTACGTATTCCCAACATTTTAGATATTTTTTAATTTTATAAACTCTTGCAATTGTGACACTTCAGATTGATCAAGCATCCGGTGAAAGGGAAAACGAAAAAACCGAAACAAGTTTAATTTGTTTAACACCAAGATCTCAAAATAGCTTGGTAAAAGGATTAAATAATGCAGAGCGACGGAGAGAAAGACGAGCAAATCCAGCAGACAGAATGGCCAGTAATTTAAGACCCGAAACGAATGCTGGAATTCTAATATTATTTAACCCTTAAATTCTTATGTAACCGGATGAGGAAAGAAGTTATGAAATATTTGATATAACTTAAGTCGAGTCAGGCGTCTCAGTTCTTGGCGAAAGCGACTCGTCGAGGTTAAATAAATTTGGATAATGAATAAAAAATATAGTTGAAATTTATTGCATAAAATTTAAGCTTAAATCATGAGGAAAATCTGAATATCTGAATATCGTACTTAAATTTTCTGAATGTGGAATGAATTATTTTCAAATCTTAAGAAGAAATCTAGACAGTTCTAAAAGCTTTAGAAGCTCATGAGAAATATCTGAATATTGTTCTTTAATATTTCTTATATTGAGATGAAACTACTCCAAATTCTTAGAAGAAATCTTTAAGACAGTAATAAATAAATTAAATGGACAATTTTTAGGATCCTTTGAAATTATAAGCAGTTTGATATTTTCTGCATTCTGTTGCCTTCGAACTTCACAAATTCTATAAATTTGTAAGTCGCAAGAGGAAAACAAGTTTAATAGTTGGCACCGCAACCCGGCAGCTTAAAAGGATTTCTTTTGCATCCACCGAACAACGGCAACAACGGCCCAGCAACAAAGTCAACTCAGCTCAGCTCGGCTCAACGTGGTTTCACCGGAGCGAAGCTGATGCTTCTGGCGGTGACAAGGACACTTTTGCGCAAAATATTCATGCCGTACATATATATGATTTTGGGATGATGTGTTGAGAAGAGTGTGGTGGGGTGGGGGATTTAACGAGCAGGCGTGCAAAGATGAAAGAATCACGCATACGCCGCGTAGGTCGCGTCGAATCAAGCAGAATGCATGTCGTGAGTTCAAAGGGAAACGCGAACGGGTTTTATTTCCATTCTTTTTCATTTTGCTCACAAATCGAATAAAGAAAGAAGCCAAGCCTTATAATAAAATAAAATTGAAGCAGTGCCCAGGCAGAGGGCAATGCAGCAAAACTTCTGTAAACCGCATTTATGGCGTGGGAATCAACCGCCCAAATATTCGCAAGCGTTGCCAAGCCCAAGCAAACCGAAGCCGAAGCCAACGGGCCACGTCCAGGGCCACAGCCTGGTCCGCAGACCATTTGTGACATGCTCTCAGTGTGGTTTCAACGGTGTTGGCGCGGCTGCTGCTGGTGGCTCTTCCAGAACACAAAGGCAGCGAGTTAAAGACTCTGGCGGTGGCGGTGGCGGTGACGGCTGCGGCGGCGCTGTATCAACAAAAGGTTCCTCCCGTGGCCCCGCCATCCTGTTGCCTGCCTGCCCGGCCGCTTTTGCCATTTCGGACGCTATTGAGTCTGCGGCGGGCTGGGATGAATCACCGATTCTTCTGCCTCTGCCTCGGCCCCGGCCAGCAATCGGAAACTGGTTTCTGGGCCAGGAATGCGAATGCGTATGCTGGCCATGCAGATAAGTTGGCCGGCCGGCCCAGGCGGTTTGTCTGGACTGCCCGGCCACAGCCGCCTGCAGAGGAAGGCAAGTCGCATCGAGAACGAAGCACCGGAATATTTAATATTTAAGCAGCTTACTCGTGTGCTCCGCTCCTGCAGCCATGGCGACTCTGTAGTGGCATCCATTAATTTAGTGAAAATTACGCCCAACACGTGCAACTTCCACCACAAATTTTAATTAACCCAAACAATGGCGGCGCTTGTGACTGTCTCTGCGTTTCTCCATGGCTGTGTGTTGTGTGTGTGTGTCGTTACATCAAAGCCAACAACATAATCAGTAAATGTGGCTGAAATCCAAAACGTAAAAATTAAAGGAGCCCCAACTAAGGCGACCACTCTCAGCACTTTGACCGCAACAATTTTGTGCCGTCGCATTGGCAACAGCCACGACATGCGGGCGAAATGACCACGACCACATCTGTGTGGGCCCCACTGTGTGTGTGCGGGAGTGTGTGTTCGGTGCAGAGGTCGATTGGGGAGGATGTGGTCGATGGCGGGATGTCAGTTCCCACGAAACCCGAAGCGGCCAACAATTACATATGCTGACTGAGTTTTTAATTCCTCTTCGGTGGAAGGTAATAATATTTTTATAGAACAGTTCCACACTTTTCAGAAGCAAAGGATATTGAACATCAGCTCCCAGTTAGACGTCATCTTAGGTTGGTAGAATGTTCTGGCAGTAAATGGAATTTGTGTAAGTCCTTGAGAAGCTTTACTGACTTACCTTATAGGTTTTTACTTGTTTCTCGAAGGTTCTGGCATATGGAAATCCAAACAGCGAGAGACTTGGCTAACGAAATATTTTTAAAGCATAATACTTGCATTGTATAATCGAAAACTCTTTATGATATATTTTGGGTAGAATTTTTTACAATCCAGTTTCATTTAGTTAATTTTTCATCTATCTTAGCGAGGCTTGGAGGAAGTATTATGCGATTCCTCAACAATTAAAAATATTACGAATCAAATCATCAAATAGAATCAGTGCTGCCTTCCCAATACATTTAAAAATTCTGCGGCTGAAAATAAATTAATTTCAATATACAAAGACAGTGGGATATTAGGGAAGGTTCCATACATTATAATGGCTATAGCTTCTGATTTAATCAACCGATATCAATTAAATTGGTATGTTACATTTTAAAGATAAAAGAATCTAAGGAAAAGAGCAAGCAATCTTTTTACCAAATCTAGTCTTTTCGTTCGGACGGGAGGGCGGAAGCTGCTATGTCGTCCTGTTCTACTCCGCATTTGCCATTCTTTAATCATCTTTTGATTCAGCTTCTATTTTATAATAATTCAACTTCTCGCAAGCGGGCGTTAAAGAATCGAAGCAAGATCCCCCTCGGACAACCTTAAAGCCAGGCACTATAGGATGTATAAAATTCTCATGATGTTATTCATTTTTCATATATTACTCGCTTACGTTTAAGAATCGTTTCACGGACGCAGCTTTTAAAATTATGAACGCATTCATTTGGAGAGGTTTCATAGCAACTACCGTCACCTCCACAAACTGGATCTAAAATCTTGAAGCAAAAACCTCCACAATTCCTTTTTGCTTGGACGTGTAAAGCGCAAAAAGTAACTTAAAAGAAATAAATAAATGCATTATTCACATCCGGAGAAAGTCCAAAAAGGATCATTTTACATACGCAAAAGAGCAATGCTGACAAGAAATTTCATTTCTCAATTCGTCTCTCGTTCCTCTTAGAATTGTTGTATTTCTCGGCTTACCGAAGTATTATATATATAGAAATCATTATATAATCCATGGCGGATCAAGCATGACAGGATTCTACTGATTAAGAATTAGCTAAGCGTATACCACACGAGAAATTCCTGCCAAGCTACATAATTATAAGCATTCCTAATTAATCCATTGGGTATGAAATTACATTTTCATATCCTATCCTAAAGTATGTAACGTAGAAAAGCAGACGTCGGAGGCCCTCAAAAGTTACCTTCAATATGGTAAAAATGGGAAAAGAAAGCGATCAAGCCGAATTCGTCTGTCTGTCCGTATGAACTAAAGGATCTAAGGGGCATTAAATTCGGGATTTAGAATCGTTAAATCTGTAGGCAGATCAAGTTTATCTTTTACTTTGGCGTCAAATTATATGTAACTATATATAATAACCTTATTATTGTTGCTATGAATTGAACTTTCAGTGGATTAGTTTTATTTAAGTGCATGCAAAGTCCTTTTCCCATTTATTTTACATTGACTTCTCTATCGACTGTTACTTTTAACTTTGTGCAAAAATTTACTAAAACTACAGCTTTTCATCTTCTTCCTCTGAATCTTTTCTGTCTTTCCATATTTTTAAATAGTCCCTCTTGGGGCACTTAGGTTTTTTATCCGAGGGGCAATTAGATTTCTTGAACACCTCCAACGAAGGCCCTAGAGTATATGGGTTGTGAAATGGCTTATGTAATGTTTCATTGACCAGCTTACATTTCATAATCTTTTCGCGTACGCAGTCCGCGAATTCCAGCAAGCACAAATTAGCAAACTCTTCATAGCACTGACCATCATATGCACAATGTGGATCGTAATTCCTGGGGCATCCACCACGACACATGATCCTATGGCCTGCCGAAGTGCGCAGAGCACAAAGTACTAAATGACGGGACAACAAACAAAATTGGATTGCTTAAGGAGCTAAAGAAGATTCGATTACGCACCCAAAAAAGCACAGCTTATAAGAAATTTCATTTGAAATCTTGGCGTTTTTTATAATACAGAAAAAATGTTTGGACTTCAGACGCCTTAAATAAAGAAAGCCTTATGCAATCCAGAACCAATATGATTAGATCTTTACGCTTTGCATGCATTCCGAATTTTAAGCCTTACATAAGGTTTCGCTTTGGCTGGAATTCTCTTATCGATGAGAAATTCTATTCAAATTCTTAATTGAAGTAAAGCACTTCCTAGTGAGAACTGGGATACAAATTTGTTTTCATATTACTCTGAATTTAGTAGCTTGCTGGCTTTGACTGCAATTGCAATTAACAGCAATTGAAGACCACATATGTACGTGGGAATGATAATCTAGAGAATTGCAATGGGTGACTGACTGACTGACCCAGTGGACAGCTGACCTCTCCATTTACCCCCCGACGGGCGAACCTCTTAACTTCAATTGTTTGAGCTTCGTCTGGCGAATCCACATGAAAACTATCGCTGAGTACTTTCCAGTTCGTCCGACAAAAGAGTAAATAAGCTGATCATCACTTATCAGGGCGGTGATTTTATTTAAAATCATGTTAAATAACAAAATGTTTGTTTGATTGCAAATACAGAAAAAATTTAGGTGTCTTCCTCAGAGCATTTTGGTGTTTTATTTTGTTCGCAATGTTCTGCAGAGGATTTTTTCAGACGTCTCTCTACAAATTCAAGGAATTTATCAAATGTGACCCAAATGATCATAGGAGAAAATACACACGGGCTTTCTTTTTGTGAACACATTTTAAATAGTCAAACTCGCAATCATTTCGAGCGATTTGGTAGCAAGTTCCATCGTATCCACAAAGAGGGCTCAAGTTTTTCGGACACAGACGCAGGCAAGTATTGGCGTTGGATTTTAAAGCATGACCGATAAGAATTACTGGAAAAAATCGGTTGTTATATGGAAATTAAAAGCGATTTATCCCGCAATACCCGCAACAAGCAAATACCGAATGTCGTTCATGGCGAATCCTATTTCTCTTGGCAGACTTTTACGAACTGGAATATCATTTTAAAAGCCGACAGATTACCAATAAATTATACACAAATACGTATTCGGATTGTGTTTTCACAACACATTAATTTACCTTTGATTTTTTTTTGATTTTGTAAAGATTTTAAAGTACTCTTAAGTTGGATTTGAAAATTTGTTCTCCATCTAAACACTAAGCAGCGGTGGAAATCTCTTTTATATCTCGACCCTTTCAAATCTTCAGCTTCTATTTCTCCTATCAAGAAAAGAAAACTTTATGTTCTTTGAAGCAGTCTGGTTTGCATATCCAACACAATCGAGTTATGCATTTGAGACTTCCTCTTCGGATGTGCGGGAAACATTACATTTGGGGGATAGAAGTTTGTCACATTGTTCTTCTGCAATGACTTTTATTTCGGGGCCTTGAGAAATAAAATCAATAAAAATACAAATCAATGGAGCCAATTTTAAGTATTCTCACCATTTTTCACTGCCTGCTTACATCGGATCACTTCCAATTCGCAGCTATTGTCCGCACTCTGATAGCAAATGCCATCATAGGCACACAGGGGCGCATTTATTTTTGCACAGGCTTGTTCACAACCCTGAATATTGGCCGCCTTGGTGGGTCCCCATTGATGGCACAGCGGAACTTGTTCGGGTCCACACCAAGTCTCGGTTACAATTTTTGCTCTCTCTTCTACCCGCACAGATGGAAGTAGAATTATTTTTATAAAGGCTTTCAACACAAGAGACTTCTTAATAGTTTAGTACTTACTCTCTTGTGCCCTACGCTTGCAGTTCACCATTTGCAGTTCGCACAAGCTTCTTACGGTTGTAAAGCAATTGTCTAGGTGGATACACCGAGGAGCTATTACAATTGGTTGCGGGCAAGATTTGGGGCAGTTGATGATGCTGCTGCCTAATAAATTATTTGCCAAGAACACTAGAAAATATGAAGAGCATATGGATTTATTACATTTCGTGTCTCTGATAGTTTGACGCACCAAACAGCAGTGAGCCGAGAATTAGCCTCATTTCTGTCGAAGAACTGCCAGCTCACAAGATGTTTTCTCCAACATTCTATTTAAATAGTAGGTCTAAAATTCCCTTATGTAATTGCAGATAAGCGAGCAGAAACGAATAATCAAATGCTTTAATTTAAAAATATAAATAAAATGATTAAATAACATGATCTTTAACGAATACTTTCAAGCAATCTTTAATCAGACGAC
Source organism: Lissocephala sabroskyi (assembly GCA_037075105.1). NCBI lineage: Eukaryota > Metazoa > Arthropoda > Insecta > Diptera > Drosophilidae > Lissocephala > Lissocephala sabroskyi. Next base: position 7,461 of record JBAMCP010000128.1, on the reverse strand, counting down.
GTAAGAGCCTCCAAATACCTTCGAAAAATATTCTCTCGCTTTAATTATGCCTTGACGAAATCTCCTTAAAGGTTACATAAATTTCTTGATTATTTAGAGAACCTTTCGAGAACTATTTTGAAAGTATATCTGTTCTTATATAAACCTGAGCTCCACAGATTGGGATCCCAGGCGCGTTGGTTTCTATTTTACTGAAATTGCAAAGTATTCCTAAAATATTCTCATTGTTCTTATAGAAAAAGATTCATAATTGCTCTAGAATCGACGTGTAGTATTTTCCCTATTCTTAATTTTGTGATTGCTTAATTCAATTGAAACTATTGGTAGACAAATTAAAAGCTTTTTAAAGGATTTTGTGGCGAGGAATTTATTTGAGGAAGCTATACAAAGTTTTTCTTTGGAATAAATGATGTTTGTTTAAAACATTTATTTAGTACTTATTCCTTTTGCTCCTCCTTTTTCTCCTCCTCCTCCTTTTTCTCATGCTCCTCCTCCTCCTCCTCCTCCTCTTCCTGCCTCTCTAGCTCGCCATCAGAATTTATTCCTTTGCATCCGCCTTCTTTTACATTCAACTTACGGCAAGGACTCGAGGATACCGTGACGAAAGGAGGACCTGATAAGAAAAATTACTTCAGTTATCACACCAATTGGACCTATTAGATAATATTTACGTTTTGCTTTCTTCCGCCTACAATTCACTATATCGATTATGTAACCACTGTTATAGGTCGTATGGCAGAAACCATCATATGCGCACATTGGATTATATTTCCTGGAGGCTTTGCTTTTGCAAACTCTGGGGTTCCCCAGACTTTCATGGCTTTCAGAACTCGAAGGTCTTTTAATAGGTCTTTCTTTTAAATCGTCGGGGCATTTAAGTATTCTTTCGCGAGTGGAACTACATGGTGTCCAGGAAATTATTTTGAGCCTGGGAACTAAATGTTAAATTCATTTAATTAACGAGATAAATTATTTCCTATGTTGTAAATATTTACTTACCGTTTATCGATTTTCGAACACAATTCTTATACAGGAACTCACATTCGGAGTACGAAGTATCATAACAGTAGTCATCAGTAGCACAAATGGGATTATACGGGGAACGACCGCATTTTTGACACTGTTGCTTTGAATTTTCTATGAGAATTGCTAGAAAACAAAAACAATTAAATGTTATCAGAGAAGCTCTTGTATAAAATTAAATCTTACACTCACCTAGAATCAATAAGCTTATGAAGAGGTTCATTTCGAATCCCCTTTTACCGCTGCAGTGGAGGCTTATGACCAGATTTCGTTAGAAGTCTTCCTTTTATAGAGTTGGCTTACACAACTCACAGCAGGTTAAAAAAAATTGTGTAAAATATTTAACACTTATTATCAATTATTTTCATGCCTTTCGTAAGACCGAGGATGATGTAAAGGCATTTGAAGAAATGGGGAGGGAGAATTAATTATTTGTGACCCTCACATTTAAATAAATAAAAGACACGGTTCGTTTTAAGTTGCGAATGTGAAGTTTTTATATTCGTCAGTCTTAAGGGAAACTTAAGACTTCATAACAAATTAAATTAGCTATAGACGGAGGAGAGATTTACCCATATATCAACTGATTTGCAAAATATTAAAAATAGGCTTTAGAAATCCAATCAGCTTTTCACTGAATAACCAACCTTTATACGCAAATAAATCTTTGTTTTTGAATTGTCTTTTTTTTTAATCGGCTTATTTAAATTAAATATATATAATATTGTATTTGAGGACGGATTTGGCTTACATAAAAATAAAATATATATGTTAACCGAAGACCATTTTGATTATGCAATGCGTTTTATAATATGGCGATGAAATAAAGAATTTTTAGAAATTAAAAAACAAAACCATAAAATTACTAATCAATTCAATTTAAAATTCAATAAACTATATCAAACTTTTGCTGTTGCTTTAAATACAATCTTTCAATTTAGGGGATCTGTTAAGCTAATGTATCAGGAACATAGAGAACTAAATTTCTTGCTTATGATTTTTAGCTAATTCTCGGACTAAAAGGGATTTAACTCCCTATAGAGATGTTCATAATGCCAGAAAGTGTGAGGGTATTTAGGAAAATAGAAATGAATTTGTTGTTTTCTGAATCTAGAATTGTTTTTATTATGTTGAAGGAAACATATTAAAATTTGTGAGGATTTATTTTTCCTTCTCTTTCTCCTTCTCTTTCTCCTTCTCTTTCTCCTTCTCTTGCTCCTTTTCTTTCTCCTTCTCTTTCTCCTTCTCCCTAGCCATGACTTGCTCCTTCTCCTTGTTTTCTTTTTCCTTCTCCTCTTCTTTTTCCATCTCCTTTTCCAGCTCCTTTTCTTGCTCCATCTCCTTTTGTTCTTCCTCCTCTTCCTCTTCATTTCTTTCCTCTCCTCCAACAACCGCATATTCTCCTTTATAGGCTGGCCTACGACAACGAGGCACCTTATCAAGTGTGCAATGGGTATTTTTCCGGTGTGTCCTAAGTAATTTTCCTAAAAAACAAAAAGGATAATTCAGCTGGAACACGCAATCATTAAAGTCAACTTACGCCCTTCAAGTCGTCGCATACAATTCAAAATACCACCGGAGCATTCATTATCGACGGTTTCATAGCATTCACCGTCATAAGCGCATATCGGCTTATATACTCTCCTACAATCCCGCCAGCATTGACCAAGGTTCACTACGACCCTGGCAAGCGGTCTTGGCTTTGGCCTTGGCTTTGGCTTTGGCTTAAACGCTGGCCGGTTTACGTCGGCGGGACATATAGGAATCAAATGGGACCTACAATGGCCTCTGAAGACAGTTTTGAAGCTTTGCCCTTAAAAAAATTGTGAAATAGATTATGAACCATGAATGGTGGGGGGGGGGGGGGGGGAATCCCCCCTTCCCGCCTAAACTCTCCTGCAATTAAGTTTCCGCAGTTCGCAAGAACTTCTTGCATTAATATAGCAGCTGCCATCCCAGCCACAGACAGGATTATATGCAAGTGGGCAGATCTCGCGACAACGCCTTCTAGTTTCTTGGGCCACGATACCCAAAGGAACTGAGAGCAAGAACTTTGAATGGAGAGGAGTTACAATGGGGAATTTTTTCACACTTACCTAGCAGAACCAAAGCGAGCACAAGCTTCATTTTGGTTCCCTATATTCAGGTGCCTCTGAATTGACTGAATAGAGCTTCCACAAAAGTTGCTCTTAAATAGAGCTGGCTTACATAAGAAAGCTCCCAAAGTAATTCTATTAAATATGGAAAATTTTGAATTGATTATTCAAATTAATTTCGTAATATGCGGCTGATATAAGAGAATTACCAAATTCGATTCTTGAAAGAAGAGAAAACTACCATAATAAATTAAATAAAGCTTAAAAAAACCTTCTATATTTATTTATTTATATTTCATTTCCTGTGGGCCAAACCGGATACTTATTCAAATAGAATCAAGCAAAAACTCTCTAGTTTAAAATGAAATCCTATCCTCTTGGGATTTTCTTTCCTCCTGATAGTTCAAGGCCTATCATAGCCACACAATAATATTTTGAAGGCTTCCAGTTTTCAGATACCAAAGTGATTGTATTCAACCCACAATCCAAAGCTTGGCTAAAATCCATTGCTAAGCTTCGCTAAAGGAGAATAATAAACTTCCATACGAAAGCAAACTTTGTATCGACTTCAAAAGCATTTTAAAGATGAATAGAAGAATAAACAATCCTTAAACCGATCTACACTCTACAACATCCTTTAGTTACTGTTAAACAGAATTAAAGTTAACACAAACATATTTAAATTAAAGTTGAGAATAACATTTTATTTTGATTCATTTGAATTTAGGAAGTTTACTCTCAAATATTCTGATTCATTCGTTTCTTACTCCTCTTCCTCCTCTTCTTCCTCGCCCGAAGCATTTACTCGCTGGCATCTCGGGAATTGATCTGAGCCGCATGAATTCTTACCCACCATATAGAACGAATTTCCTATAGGATAAACAATAAATGAAATTTAAGAATCCCTGACATGAATCCAATGCTCCTTACGTTCTTTCATTTTACGCTTGCAGTTTATAATATTCAGCGAGCAATAATTATTCAAGACTTGATAGCAGATACCATCAAACACACATATGGGGGTCTTTATCGATGGACAATCGAACGAACAATATGCCATCTGAATCTCTCCGAGTGTTTTGCCCCTCCCTTCCTTTTCGTATATTTGCTTGCCACATGTGGGCTTGTGGCTCATTAAGCAGAGACTGTCCGAGTTCTTAACTTCCAGTTGATCGACTGATTGAAGGAAAATTATAAATCGCCTGCGGTTCATTTGGTCGTCTTTACTTACGTCCAAAACGACTCCGAATGCAGTTTTTGTTGTTGAGTTCACAAGAACCACTGACGCTTTCATAGCAAGTGCCATCGAATGTGCACTTGTTATCCAAGCTCAGCTGGCAGTTCTTAACTTCACAGTTGTAAGATAGGCCCAAGTGAAGCAGCGCACCTAAAGATTTTACCTTTATTAATAGAGCCGAATATTGGGGACTTAACATTTAACTAACCCAAGAGCACGAGGCTCAGAGAGATGTTCATTTTTTTTTTTTGGTGCTGCTTAACAAACTCTTATATATGATCTTCTACCGAAATCTCCCTTAAATAGAGTTTGTTGCGGCTAATGAAATTATTACTGCTATTGAATGCTATTAGCCATGGAATATTACGTTGAAGTTCTGTATAACTAACTGAAAGGTTAATATTCGTTATCCATGACAAATAAATCAACTGAAATTGAATGTTGAATAATTAAATTACTTTTAAAATCGAAGATCCGTCAACTTTGGGAACCATTGATATGTAAACCAAAATAAAATGTGATAAAATTGTGGCGAATTTTATTAGAAGCCAAGAACTTTAGTCTTCATCTCGTTCTTCCTCCAAAGAGGCTGCGGATTTCTTACATGTTGGTGTGTGCAGCAAAGGATCACAGCGTCCTTTGTTTAAATTAAAAAGTACACCTAAAAATAAAGAAATCCCACTGAAACTTTTCTTTTCAATATGTTTTTTGGTACCCACGCCTTTTCAATTTGCGTCTGCAGTTCAATTCCTTGAAATAGCACATGTTCTGAACTTGTTCGTAGCAATTTCCATCGTAGGCACAAATTGGATTCGTTCTATCTGGACAGCCTCGGGTACACTCATCTCCGCCTGCTTGCCCCGGCAAATAAGCCGATATCGCTGCAAATCGGAATTCACTTTTTCTAAACAAAAAGAAATATTCAAAATTTCTTCTCACCCAACAAGCAGATGCTTATAATAAGTTTCATAACTCCCTTTCCACAAGACAATAACACAAAACTGTAAAGGATTTGCCAAGAAAACTTTCGTCACAACCGAAACTCGCTATGGTCATCAAGACTTAAATGTCGGAACCAATTTAATTCGAAATGAAGGTGGGCCAAAAAAGAAAATATTTTATTCAGCCGTCTATTATGATATGTAGTTTCTGAACACTTTCTATATTTCTTCTGACATTTCTAGCGTTTCCAATTCCGATGCATCAACGGGATCCGTATTAACGATTTCCTGCTTATTGCACTTTGGCTTGTGGTTCCTTTCGCAGAGACCCTTGGTTATGACTTTTAGTTCAGGTCCTGAAAGATATCGTCAACTTATATAAGCTATTTTGGGGTAGTGATTCCGACTTACTTCTATTCAATTTCCGCTTCTCATTATAGCAATTGAACTCGCACATGTTCGGCGCTGTCTCATAGCAAGTGCCATCGAAGCCGCATGTCGGATCCAGATCATTTGTACAGCTCTTGTCACACTTTTTGGACCAAGAGAATGAAATTAAATTCAGCAAAATTACTGCAAATGCATTAGATATTAGATTAGTAAATTAAATTTATATTTATTTTATTAGTTTTACCGGCATTAAAATATGAAATAAATTTCATGATGGAGAGTAATTCTTTTGTCGGCCAGTCGGAAACTTTTGACGCCACTCGACAGCAAGAGAATAAGAACATTTAACGCTTAGCTAAGCTGTAACTAATAAGGTTAATAAATGTCAAGAGATAATTCTTAAAGGCCTGAGGTCAGTGTATTCTTTTTGCTGGGGTTTCTTTTTCCCATTCCAGGCATCCATTGATCTAGTCTGTCAGTTTTTTGCTGCAGTTTTCAAAGGTCAACAAAAGCCACAATAAAAAGTTTGACATTAAAAATATTTATTTTAATTTCTTTTTTTCTTTAAGTGGACTCTGATTTGATGGTTCGTCGGGATCTACATAAGCGTAGTCTTGTGTTCTGCATTTTGGTATGTGGTCATCTGTGCACAGATCGTCATGTACGACTTTTAGGGGAGGTCCTGGAAAAACTCTTTCTTGAATTTTATAATCATATATATTATGTGATTTATACTCACGATTACTATATTTACGCTCGTAATTAGTGCAATAAACGTCGCAATTGTTGGCCACAGTTTCATAGCAGAAGCCATCGAAGCCGCATTTCGGATCCAATTCTCTGGTGCAGGCTTTATCGCAGCTTTCGGCCCACGAGTATGGAATTACACTAAGCGAAAAAACTGCAAATAGAATACATTTAAAATTAAAATTATTTTAAAGAATTTGTCTAATTTTACCACTGAGATAAAAACATAAAATAAAGTTCATTGCGAAGTGTAATTCGTTGGTTTGGAACGGGGACCTTAAATAACACTCGCCCGAGAATAAGAAAAGTTAACGCTTCGTTAAACTGTTACCAGTGAGATTATTAAATTACTATAGATTACACTGGTCAACAACAAAAATGCTGTTTTTAAATAAAACCCAAATTTGTATTGCAAAAGACGGATTTTTTGGGCTAAATGGGATAAACCTGTAGTCATAAATAATAAGTATAATTTAAATTTGATTACTGTTTTTAACTGTTTACGGGACATAACTATCATTAATTTCTAAAAAAAGAAAATCCTGATTGAGTTACATAAACATTTTATAACCTGAACGTGCAAGTTACACATAACTAATACTCCTTAAAATTGCCACCAAATACCCACCCCCCTGTGTGGTTATAAGAGACTCGAATCTTTTCAAAAACGGCGCTGAAATGCTTGGTTTAAAGCTCAAAAGTATGAACTCGCTTTTGGCAGGAGTGTCTTTCTCCTGGTTTAGAAATCGTAAAAAACAGTTTAGTCCCTACTTGGTGGTTTCAAAATCTTAGGCATGATGATCGGACAACAGAATGGGTTTACCAAATTTTCTTTCTTTTTGTGTCTATGGGATAGTAGAGACCGAACAAATCCCTCGACCAAAAAGTGTTGGCCTCCGAGGGACCGTCAAGTTGGCGAAAAGGATGTCCTGCTAGAAACTTTGGTGACACCTCATAAAGTTCTTCTACTTCCGCTTTACATAAAGCTGGGATTGATAAAGCAATTTGTAAAGTTACTTCCAAGAAA
>JBAMCP010000127.1:0-95330 GCA_037075105.1 Lissocephala sabroskyi | reverse complement strand
ATTGGAAAGTAATTTGTGTCTATCGGTTTGTCAGTCGGTTGGTCGACTATTTTTAGTTGGTTCCAATGGCCCCGAAATGGCCGCTTGAAACAAAAAGAAAGCGAAAATTCGAGGAAAGAATGAATTTCATTTTAAGCGAGGCGGGAGGAGGATTCAAACTGAGAGGATTGAAGTGATTTTGATTCTTTAAGCTCGATTTTTAGTTTAAATCTGAAAGGCTTTGGAGTGCTAAATTTTAGCTCTCTCAGATTTCCTGGTCTTTTCTACGTATTCAGTTTTGTTATCACTTATTACATTGCCTTGAAAATATCATTAATTTAATTTAATTTAAGGTCTCGAAAATTAACCTCACCATCTTCTCAAAATTCCTCTAACTTTCCTGGATTTTATTCTGTCTTCATTGGGCAAAAGTTCTTGTAAATGAACTGATTTCTCTTTACCTCAAAATGTCTTTCATTTGCCTTACTCAAGGTCTCCGAAATGATCTCCTCTTCTTCTTAAATTCCCTCAGATTTCCAGACCTTTATTCGGTCTCTGTCGGACATCTGTTGGCAGTTGAATTGAATCCTAAAAGTTTCTTTAAGTGAACTGATTTCTCTTCCCCTGATAATATTTTGCAAGGTCTCCAAAATTACCTTTCCATCTTCTTAAATTCCCTAAGATTTCCTGGCCTTTTTCGGTCTTCATTGGGCATCTTTTAGCAGTCGAATAAAACCCTAAAAGTTTCTGTAAGTGAACTGATTTTTCTTCCCTTGGAATTATCTTCCAAGAATTCAAAAATGACCTCCTCACCTTCTTTAGTTCCTTCAGCTTTCCTGGCTTTCATTCAATCTTCATCGGATATCTGTTGGCAGTCGAATTAAGTCCTCCTTAAGTTCTAAGTTCCCGTGAAAATATCTTAAATTTGCTCTATCCAAGAAATTCAAAATCACCCTCTCTATTTTCTTCTAAGTTTTCCATCAGCCAACTTCCCTCTCCAAAGAGGCTTTAAAAATTCCCTCAACATTGCTGCGGTTCTCTCGAAAACCCCCACCCATTGCCTTGGGGGAGTCATAAATGACCAAATGGACTTTCCTAATGGAGCCTGTGGGTCAAGGGGGGCAGGGTCCTTGCTCATAATTCCGATTCCAGTCGATTTCCGTTTGAAGTTAGTGACGAGCGCCGGAGGGGGGGGGGACCTCAGGCGGGCATTCAAAAATGATTTTATTGATTTGCCGGGTCACGCAATTTCCACCCGCCGCCTTAAATGCGCTATTGACTTTTCGGCGGGGGTGGGCGGTTTTTGGTTATGGTTATTAGTCGGGCTGCTGACTCAGCTATTTAATCACAATTTTGAATCGGTTATTGGCTCCCACACACACACACACCCACCCACACACACGTATTTTGCAAGTGAAGTTTACGGCCAGGAGTCTTCGATAATTAAAAGCCCAGGCACGTCACCTTCATCGCCTTCGTCGTCGTCGTCGCCTCTTTCAATTAAACGAGCCGCCACGGGAGGCGGGTGTGGGTGTGGGGGGCGTGGCTGGGTGGTTGGGCGTGAGTGCGTTAATGGCCTGTAGTGGCTGCTGACTAAGCGCCAAGACAACGTAATGAAGTTTAAGTGAGTTTAAAAAAAAGTTAAATCACTCAAGCAGCCAACGCGACGGCAACGGCGCCGCCATGACTCATATGTCGGCAGGGGGGGAGGGGGGGCACAGTGGGCCCGCCCGACTTGTTTGCATAGTTAAAAGACAGTTGGCAAGAGTTTCTTGCGGGCGCCCAAAGTGGCGGGTGGAACGTGTCGACGGTTGGGTGGTTCGGCCTGTCAGCAATTTGCATTTTCTCGCCAAGCGCACACAACAAATCGAGGGGGCAGGGAGCGGGTGGTTGACTCCTGGTGTCGTCGTCCCAATTACGCAATGCCAACGACACGGCAAGCCCGGCCATTTGCCGCTACTTAAACTTATTGGATTTTGTGGCCAATCAAGAATTCAGTTTTCTTTAATTAAACGCAACAAATGAACAGACCGGCGGCCCACGACAACGAGATGAATAATTGAAATGGAAAACTGCACACGAGCATAAAAATGCTTACAGTGAACTTGACAAGGCGGCCGACGGTCCACGTGTCCATTAGGCCAGCGGCGGTGGCAACTTCCCGGCCCACAAAACACGCGAGGCCCCCCGCCCCGCCCTCTCTAATCCACGGGCGATTTTGGCCACATTCTCGTTAGCCAAAATAAAAGAAAGCAACTCGAGGCTTTTCTGGGTCGCCGGTTGGCTCGTTTGCATTGCATTATTGAATTCAGTTGTTCAATTCAACCGGCCACGCCCCCCGGTCCACACGCAACAGGGCGGGGCGCAAGCAAAACGAACAATTGCAGATTTCAAACGAACATTTTCATATGTTTTTCTTTAGCCCCCAACCCGTCGGCCCTTCCTGTTTTTTCAAGTGTTAATGAGGCCATTGGTGGGGTGGGCTATGCCATTATAATAAACCGACTTTAATAGTTTAAGAGGAAATCACAAAAGAGCCAGCGCCTCGGGGCCAGGACAACCGACAACTGCGCCTATGCGGTCACAGGATGGGGTGGGCTGGATTTTAGGGGACGACGACAGCTGTGGAACTTTTGGCAAAGTTCAGAGAGAAAATAACAACAGCCATCGTCAAGTGACTAAAGGTCCTCGAGCAGGAAAGGCTGCTGCGGAGAAGGCGGTGACATATGTCAAAGTTTTGCAATTTCAAAGATTTTTACCAGCAACAAACACAGTTTTTGGCAGGGTCCTTTGGCCGCCTCTCTGCGGCTCAATGGGCCTTTCACTTCGTGCGTGGGGGCGACCACAATTTGCCTGTCCTGCCGCTGCCCTGCCAACTGACAACTTGGTGGAGCGTCCCCGGCATTAATCCATTAAAAACTTGCCCAGAGGCTGGGCCGATTCCACTGGCCGGACGACGGGCGCAAAGTTGCACTTCATTGTTGCCGTTGGGGAAGGTGACCTCATCAACATCACGTGCCCGGGCGGGCGGCGAAACTTTGCGGCGCCTCGCCTCAGTGGAGTTTGAGTGACAGAAATTGCAGTTGGCGTGAAGTGCGGCCACGGAATAATTATAGCATACTTTTTGGGGCGCGGGCAATTGGCCTCGTTAAAAGCTTTGCTAATCGTTGGATTGTTTTCTGTGTTTTGTAGGAGAATGGAAGATCAGTTCCTGATGTCACCGCCAGCCCGGGACGCGCCCCGCCCGGCCCGCTGCCCGCCAATCAATTGGGCTCAATGGCCAACCAGCAGCCCCACCACCAGCAGCAGCAATCACACCACCAGCAGCACCAACAGCAGCAGCAGCATCATGGCAACCAGCAGCAGCGTGGCCAGAACAGCACTGCCGGCGGTGTGGGCAGCGGCAGCGCCAAGGACCCCGTCCTGCTGCAGGGCGACTTCCGCAAGGTCAGCGGCATTAGCTCCGAGATCTTCCGCCAGATAGAAGCCGTCGAGAACGACCATGATCCGAATACGGCAGCCGCTCTCGAGGCTGTGGAGCGGCGCGGCGAGATGATTGTGCGCATCCTGGAGCCGCGCTGCATGGGCAGCAAGCAGGCCGTGGATGCGGCCCACAAGCTGCTCAACAAGGGCGACGGCCGGCACACCGTCCAGCTGGTGGAGATCGTGAAGCGCCCTGGCCAGACCCTAGGCCTCTACATACGTGAGGGCAATGGGGCCGATCGCACGGACGGAGTCTTTATATCCCGCATAGCCTTGGAGTCCGCCGTCTACAACAGCGGCTGCCTGAGGGTAAAACAGTCCATTGACCTCTTTACATTTGAAGTTAAAAATTCGCTTGGCCTTTCAGGTGGGCGATGAGATCCTGGCCGTGAATTTGGTGGACGTGACGCACATGTCCCTGGACGATGTGGTCATTATAATGTCAATTCCCAGGCGCCTGGTCCTGGCCATACGCCAGCGACGCGGCAACCGCGGCACCGGCTCCCCGGGACCCCCCACCCTGTCCCGCCCCGAGCAGAAGCCCCCGCCGGTCGTCGTCATCAAGCGCGATCTCAGAGACGAAGACTTGGACGAGCCGGACCGCGTGCCCCGCGCGCGTTCATCACGTGAAAGACGTACAGGTAGTTTAACCTATGCGCCAGTTTTGAAATACTAATCGCGTGTCTTTTTCTTCTCCCCCCAGGTGACGGCCGCGAGATGACCGAGTCCCGCTCCCGCCTCGGCCTCGGCCTCAACAACTACAGCCCCCAGTCCGAGCAGCTCGACATGTACTACAACACCCGAGGGGGCGTGAGCGGCATGGGCGAGCCGCCCAGCTGGGGCTACAAGCCGCCGCCGCCGCCCTCGGTCATCACGGAGCAGCCGAAGGGCCATGCGTTTGCCCCCTCGCATGCCTACTACCAGAACGCCGGGACCCTGGAGAGCCTGGCCGAGAAGGTGCATGCCTTCTACCCGGGGGCCCCGCCGGCTGGCTCCAGTCGGCGCATGTCCACCGGAACTGGCGTGGGTTTGGTCCAGCAGCATTCGCGGTTCCCGCGCTCGGGCTCGGACCAGCATTTGCCGCGGGTGGAGTACGCCGACTACTCGAACTCGCTGGGCCGGCATTCTTTGTTGCGGTCCAGCCTTAAGCCTGGCACAGGTGGGCCTCCGCTGGCCGTGGGCGGCACTCTCGGTCGCTACAATCGGTATGACCAGCAACGCGGCGGATTGTCGAAGTATGGACCGCCGAATCCCGGGGCCCAATCGCTGACGCGGCGCTCGCGCCCGAACCTGGACTACTCCAGCGACACGGAGGCCACGATTGGCCCAAGGCCGAGTTACTATTACTACAACCGACCCGCCATAGGCAGCATGCCGCGCGGGGCCGGCGGGGTGAGCGGCACGACGGCTGCCTTGCTGGCCGGGGCCCCGGATTTGAATAAGTTCAACTCGCTGCCGCGGGAGCGTCCCGGGGTGAGGCTGCCGGGCCTGCGCTCGCGCATAACCGATCGCATTTTGGATGAAAGCGATGGCAACATTTCGGCGCCGGAGTTTGATGCTCGCCGTGGCCGCGATCTGCGGCAGAGAATCACCGCCAGCCCCTCGATCTTCACGGCCGACGAGTACCGCGCCTGGCTGAGGCGGGCGCCCAGCAGCTCGGCCATAGCCGAGCAAATGCGCATGACACGCGACCTCTTCGCCGCCCAGCCCCGCACGCACCGCTTCTCCTGCAGCGCCGAGAACATCCACGATGCCCTCAAGAATGTAAGTTGCTTGAGTGAAAGAATAGAATGATTTTTATAAAATTTTCCCTTGCAGACGGAGAGCATTTATTCCAGCCGCACGGGCATCCTGGGGGCCGGCACGCTGGACAGGAATCTGGGGCTGACGCGGCCCATTTCGGCTTTGCCTGTGCGCTCGATGTCCTCGCAGCACATTGGCGGGGCCTCCTCGATACGCTCGCCCAGCATACGACGCATGCGCCAGCTGCTCGAGCTGTCGGCCGGCCCGGCCAGCCCCAGCGGCAGCATCATGAGCACCGCCGGCCACCAGAGCCCGGCGCCCACGCCCAGCGCCACCCTGCCGCGCTCGCACCGCCAGATCGACATCAACCCGGCCGAGTTCGCCAAGTACAAGCTGGACAAGCCCATTGTGGACATAGGCGGCGTCTCGGGCATGCTCTGGATCCACCTGCTGGCCGGCCGCGGGCTGCGCACGGCCCCGGAAATGGGCGGCGTGTCGGGCTCAGCGCCCACCCGCGATTTGTACTGTGTGATTGAATGCGATCGCGTGCACAAGGCGCGGACTGTGGTGCGGTCCGGCGACCTGCAGTTCGACTGGGACGAGTCCTTCGAGCTCGACCTCGTGGGCAACAAGCAGCTGGACGTGCTGGTCTACTCCTGGGACCCCCAGCATCGCCACAAGCTGTGCTACCGCGGGGCCATCTCGCTGTCGGCTGTCTTGCGGCAGTCGCCGCTGCACCAGCTGGCGCTGAAAGTGGAGCCGCGCGGAACCATTTATATAAGGATGCGGCATACGGATCCCACGGCCTTGTACAAGCGGCGCGGCCTGCCCAGCCTGAGGGCCGGGTATCCAACGCTGTTTGGGGCGGATCTGGAGACGGTGGTGAATCGGGAGTCGAAGGGAGCGCCCGGCAGTGCCCCAGTGCCAATTGTGCTGCGCCGCTGCGTGGAGGAGGTGGAGCGACGCGGCCTCGATATAATCGGGCTGTATCGCTTGTGCGGATCGGCCACCAAGAAGCGTCTGCTGCGCGAGGCCTTCGAGCGCAACAGCCGCGCCGTGGAATTGAGCCCCGAACATGTTCCTGATATTAATGTTATTACCGGTGTGCTCAAGGACTACCTCAGGGAGCTGCCGGAGCCTCTCTTCACGCGCTGTCTCTTCCAGATGACGGTGGATGCTTTGGGTAACCGAACCCTCACCTTCTCCTTCTGCAATCACTGAGCGTTCTCTATTTTCAGCCGTGTGCCTGCCAGATGATCCCGAGGGCAATGCGAAACTCATGCTAAGCATTCTGGATTGCCTGCCCCGGGCGAATAGGGTGAGTAGCTGGCTGTCTTTCTTCTCCTCTTTGGTTAAGTCTTTCTGTTGTTTAGGCCACTTTGGTGTTTTTGCTGGATCATTTGTCGCTGGTGGTGTCGAATTCGGAGCGGAACAAGATGTCTGCCCAGGCCCTGGCCACGGTGATGGGCCCACCGCTCATGCTGCACTCGGCCAGCGCCCAGCCAGGAGCCGACATCGATCACGCCCAGCCCATTGCTGTGCTGAAGTATCTGCTGCAGATCTGGCCGCAGCCACAGGCCCAGCATCACGGGCCCACCGCCCAGCAGCTGGCCCAGCATATTGGCGGGGCGGCGGGGGCGGCCCTGATGGGCGGCCTGGCCACGGCCGGCAGCATGGGCAACATGGCGGGCGTTGCTTCAGGTAACGTAATCACTGTGTGTTAAACTCCACCCACACACACACACACACCCCACACACACAGAGAGAAACGACACGAGTCAGTTTACTTTCCGCTTGAATGAAGTGCAGCATCAGCCGTCAGTTGCCTTGGGGCTCACACAGTTTTTGTTTTTTTGTTCTATGAAAAGCGGCGCACAACCCGTTCAATTGCACTTGCCAGACACACACAACACACACCCACACACACACATACAATTTCCGGGCGGAGAAAGCAAAGCAAACTTCACAATTTCCCCAAGCGCCAACCGCCCCCGCTCTCTATCCACAATCGAATTACGTTCACATTAATATTGATTAATACAGAGTCCTATGTAGACAGGTCGGCGCGGCGAGTCAACAGGGCAGCGTGGAAGCAAAGTCAGTGTGTTGCAAGCGGACAGACAACAACTTCTACTGCAGCAGCAGCAGCAGCTCATGGCGGCGGGCAATCTACTGCGCTCGTCCACTTCGGTAACCAACATACTCTCCCAAGGCCATCATCCGCTCTCAGCCACAGTCAACAGTCATCTGTATCAATCAGTAGTGGGTCAGTTAGCTCAATCGCATCGAGCCTTGCAACAAGCGGTGCAACAGGTAAACCACCACACACACACACCACACACACCCACACACACACAACAGACTGGCCAGGGACACAGGACCCAAAAAACTTGTTACTCTTTTTAGTTTGATTTTTTGTTCATCTTTTGGAACACGAAACTCTCTACTCGTTTTCTTGGTCTTCTAACTTTCCTGTTGACCGTTTGTAAAAGCGTACAAGTCTATATATCTCTATATATATCTGATCTATATAATGTAAATGTAAACGCAAGAATTGCTGTTGTGAATTTGATTTGTGCTTTTTTGGTGGACAGTAACATTGAAAAATATTCTTTATGAAAAGCCAATAACGATGATCGTGATGATGATGATTTGAGCAGCGTGTTAAGCATGATTGGCCCACTACTGGTAAAAACGAAACATATCGATCCTAAAATATATATCATTCTATATATTTCTCATACAGTTTGTATGCCCCCTCCCCCCACACACACCCTGTAAAAGTCTCATACAAATTTCTCATTGTACATAAAATCGAACTTCCATCCGTTCATCAATCCCAACGCTGAATGCCTCAACAACCAGAGCAAAGCTAGCCTAGAGTTCGTAGAGAGCCCAACACCCGACTGACGACCGTAGTGGACAAAGTGCACCCTGTAAACCCTTTGACGCAACTGTACTTGCACCTGCAGAATTTCTGTTCCCTCCCCGCAAATTCATGGCACATTGTTTGCATGCCCACACCTCCCCCAGCATTCGCATAGAAGAATTGGCCGCACCCTGCACCAAAATTTATGCTCTTTTCCGTGTGTGTATGAATGTTTATTGGACCACAACTAAAACCAACCACACAGCCACCGACACCCACACGAGCCACACCAAAATTGAGTCCTGCACGCCTTCCCCCCACCCTGAAATCTATAAGAATATTTTGCTGGAGGCAGTTGATATTGGACGAGCGCTTTGTTGGCGTTTTCGTTTCGGTTTTTTTGAATTTGTCTTTGCAGCCTTATCAATTGGCGGGCTCAGTGGTCTCAGCAATTCCCGACCAATCGCCACTGCCACTTCCAGGCACACCCTCCCCAGGCAGTAGTTCGGCCTCCACCGGCTCCGGCTCCGGATCGGGTTCGGGCAAAAGTAAGTCAACCAATCAAACTCAAACCTTGAACCCCAGTTAATTTGTGGTTTCTAGGCACTGACACCATCAAGCGCGGAGCCTCGCCGGCTTCTGTGAAGCAAGTCAAGATCATCGACACCGGCAGCCCCTACTCGATTGTCCAGAAGAAGCCGCCGCTGCAGAAAGACGCCCCCATCGATGCCGAGACCCCCACAGGCAAAGAGGACCTGCTGCCCTCAAGCTCCTCCGCCCTCCGCAAGGCCGTTGACTTCTACGAGCCCAAGCCCAAGTCCCTGGCCAGCGACGACCTCTACGGCTCCAAATACACCAGCAGCCTGGACGCCAAGAAGAACAGCTACAGCTCCGGCTACACCCCAGCCAGGTCGGCCCTGGCCAGCTCCACCACCGAGGAGTACAAGGCCATGCGGAACAAGTCGAGCGCCACCTCGTCGTCTTCATCCTCGCAGGCCACTGTGCTGAGCGCGGGCTCGACGGCCACCTCGGCGCCCACCACCTCCTCGGACGACTCGGACGATCTGGTGTCGTACAAATCCTCGGCCTCCACCAATGCATTGCTGGCCCAGTCGCAGGCCATGACCACCAGCCAGCTGATGTCGAAGTACTTGAAGCGCGAGCCCCGCGTGCAGTTCACGCCCATCAAATCGCCGGAGTCGCCCTCACCGCCGGGCGGGGGTGATGGCCTGCCCAAGGGCACCTACCAGATCGTGACGCCCACAAAGCCGGGCGTGAGCACAGGGGCCATCAGCAAGTACACAAACTCGTCCTCGACCAGCAACTGCAAGGGCGGATCGCCTGCCAAGCCGGCCAAGCTGGGCAGCAGCAATGCCAGCAGCACTTCCTCTTCGCTTGTATCGAGCGGGCGGCGGCTCTTCGACAGTCTGGCCTCGTCCTCCTCCTCCGAGACGGAGACCAAGACCTACATAGGCGGCACCACGGCCGCCAGCTCGGCCAGCACCACCACCACCTACACCAACGACTCGCGGGGCCTGGCGAGTAATAGCAATAAGAGTCAGTCAAGCAGCCAAGAGCAGCGCAGCTTCGGCAGCACTTTGTTCGGCAGCAGCGGCCTGGGCAATGGCAACGGGCACAGCAACAGTCCCTTCGCCAGCACCAACGGCAACGGCACCCACAATGCCATGCACTTGTATGGGACCTTGCCCAAGAGCAATGGCTCTGCCAATCCCACGACCAGTGGAAGCAGCGCCGGCGCCGCTTTGTTCGGGGCCAGCGGCAGTTCCTCGTATTATTCGTCCTCGTCGTCGGCCGGGGGCACGGCCAGCAGCAGCGGGGTCAGCTCGATGACAGGGTCCACGAATAGCTATGATTTCTATACGAGCGGCAGCAACTCGCGTCCCTTTGCCAACGGCGGCAACAACTACCACACCCTGGGCACTTACCGGTCTCAGTACGCGGCCACGAATCCCTTCCTAGATGCGCTTGACGACAAGCCAAGCGCGGGCAGTCAGGGCAGCCAGTTGTTCGGGGAGGATAAGCACGTCGACAAGACGCATTCGGGGTCGACGCGGTCGAGTGTGATGACGGCCTTTCAGTCGGGTTCGGGTGACTCGAAGAACGGGAGCGATGAGTACGATGACCTCAAGTGAGAGGGTAGGGCCAGGGCGGCCTAAGGGGTGCTGAATGGATTGATTCTTTTTTGAGCATTTACAGTCTACAAATTTACAATCTACGAATCTACAAGTCGACGAAACCGGAATACCGCTAAACTGAAATACGGAACGCAGCAACAGCAACTAATTAACGAATTTTTAAAAGAATTTTTTTAGTATAACACAAACCGACGTGAAAAACAATTTAAGGCAATCTAAACTACAAAAATAACCCCCCAACCGCCAAGCTAACGGCTTTCTGCTTCTGTTAGGCGTTAACAGTCGGGAAATCAGTAAAATAATAACGATCAGTATTTTGAAACTAACGTTTGCATTGAAACTAATAAGAAAACAAGATTTAAACGTATACAAGGAGAATCTATAAATTAAACAGCTAAACAAAAGGTTGATCGCGGCATTTAAATAACAAATTAACTATATACATAACTGATATCGGTTAGCAAAACATCTATATATATAAATATATATATTTATAATAATTAATGCTGAAAAGAAAAGCAAACACAACTCAACTCGGTATACTTGCATATTCTCTGAAATCAATCAACACATTTGTCCTATCCTCCCTCCCAGTACTTCTATATTATATACCTAAATATCCTTATACACATATATGGATGTGTATGTGTGTGTGTATTTGAATGTGACCAAGTCTAAGCTAAACCAAATTTAAAGTCTAAACGAAAAATCGAAATTTTCGAGCAATATATTTGCCTACCAAAGTTTCTCTAAGCCTCTTATATCGCTCTATATATACCATATATATTTATATATATACTATATACATTCACACACATACATACGCAATGAGAAACCCATTGCTCATCCCTCACACACCCACACACACCGACACACACTTTCTCATACAAATACTCTTTCGAATACATGAATTTATGGACGAATCGATGTGCTTAGTTTTTTGTATGAAACAAAGTCTGATATACACAAGAAATACCGAATATTTATAAACTATACGAAAAAACAGAAAATCTAAAAAAAAACACGATAACGATAACTATAAAGAAATAACGGTACGAGTAATTTAAAGATCGCTTCGCATTTAAGGACTACAAATTTTGAGCGCCTTTTCGTTTCGCTAGCCGACAGTGCTTCAATTTGATTATCAACTAGGCAATTAACCACAAGCATAAACCACTAAACGAATAATCTCCTAACTATAAAGAACTTCAATTCCAACACGCAGATCGGATCAGAGAGAAGGGCACCTGTAAATACCGTTAAGTTCGCTAAGTTGGCTTTAGGATAAGGCATCTCGAGAATCTCTTTAAACTTTAATATCAGTTACGATCCACACCAGTCTTCTTACAGAAAAGTACAACTTCCTGGACTCAGCCGTTGAGAGAGAGAGAATTTGCAATTTTCGATTTCCGAATTTCGTATCAATTAACAGAATCCTAACTAACCTAGAAGATATATAGCCTATATAGCCGCCAGAGTGCATTATATGATTTTAAAAACCAACTTAAGAATTAGAGAAAAACAAGTTCGTATTTAATTATTAGGAGCAAGCGATTTTAAATAGCAAATTATTGAGTTTATTGTTGGTCAGTGTTTCTCATTTTATAGAAAGAAAAAAAAGAGCAAGAAGATCTTTTAAGTGTTACCAAAGAGTTTAAAGAACAACACCAACAACAACAAAGCAAAAGTTGAACAAAGATTAATTTTTATATAGTGAATTGTTGAATTTTATAGCACGTAGTGTTTTTTAAATCCCCCCTCTCAGATTCTGTTGGATCCTTTTTCTCTCTTTTTTTTTTGTAAAGTTTTTCAATTTGTTCACCAAAAGCTTTAATCGTTGAACGAGTCACACAAATCATTTGCGTCTTGTTGTCGGCATTAAATTTACGGCTCTTAGTCTTAAGGGCCCGGCGATTTGAACTCCCAACGTCGCTGGGCGTGGCAGTGGGCGGTTGCTGGCTGTTGCGCGATTTGGGCTGCGGGCTGCTGTTCGTCTCCGCGGGCTGCTTGATTGAATTGTCTTTGGTAAAAGGATAAATAATATATTGATTATGGAATATATCACTGTGTCATATCGTACATTTATACAATTAGAAGAAGAGCGTCGTCAGCAGCAAAGTAAAATTGTTACAACAAAAAAAAGTATTTGTATTTGAATATTAAAAAGTAAAAATATATAAATGAGCATAGAATTATTGAATGAAAATAGCGGCAAAGCAGCAACTGTAGTTAAATGAACCCGCAATTGTAATTGGCGTACCAAAACTAACTGCTACAAATTGTATATGCATTTAATTTAGCCTAAATATTTAAAATCTAGCAACGTGTTTAGTGAGCAAATAACGAATTGATCAATGTACCACTAAGCCCAAAAATTAATTAACTGTTAGTTACCACACAAAAACTAAGAAAACCTCTCCCCCCAAAAAAACAAACTAACTTACCGAAATGTCTTGCACAATATCGTAAATTTATAAAAAAAACTAGAGAAAAATACATAAAAATGTAAGCAGCGCGCTGTTAACAGAGCCGCTGGTGTTAGCTAACAGAGGGCATGGGTCCTACAGAGAACCGTTTATGTTAACAAAAGTTGTTTGTGCTTCTGTAAACCCCACCCCCACCCCCGCACAGACTCCCGCGCGCAGAGTTGCATTTATTTAAGCCGCGCGCGCATGCGCGTGTGTGTGAATGTTGTATGTGCCTAATGTTTTTATTATTTGAAGGATACTACTTGCTATTTGTTGTTTTTGACTTTTCGGGGATTTCCGGTTTTGAGCCTTTTTATGCGAAGATTTGTTCTGTCGAACTTAACAAGAAAATGGAGACCAAATGCTCAGGGTTTAAGCAAAGTACGATAAGAGACATCAACCATATACACATAGACCGAAAAAGAAACTAATTGTAAACTTCATCATGAGCATGCTCCATCGTTGTCCTTAACTATCCACCATAGCGTCCTTAATTTTTTTCTAAACATTCAGCGAAACAAGAGAACAATCCCGCTAAACAAATTACAAAGAGTCAAGCAATCAATTCGTTTTTAAGAAGACTGAAATGAAAATTTAATCCAAAGCCCAAAAAGGTAGTTGAATGAATATTTTTCGTATTTCCATTTCCCACACTTTCCGAATCCCCAAATCGAAAAGTACGCAAATTAACGACAATTAGTTCAAGCATTTCAATTACAAAAAAACTAAATATACAAATAAATTTAAAGAACATATAAAAATAACTACCCATAGTAAATGAGGGGAAATTCGAGTCCAAAGCGAACTCTTCAAATAGAAAACAATTAGCGAAAGTATAACCTAAATACCACCAGCATATTGCTAAATACTAACTATACAACAGATCTATAAATACGATTGCAATAATAGTTTACAAATTGAATAGATAAAGAGGACGCGAGTGGCAAACAATAAATAAAATAGGCATTAGCGTTGAGATCATTTCGGAACCCACCAGGAAACACAAAAACCAACAAAATTTAATTGATTATGTTTTTTGTCTTTAATCTTCAAATCCAATTCTCGTTAAGCTAAAGTTTCTCATGTTCTTGAAGCCCAGTTTATTCTATTTTATGTACATACAAAACACAAACTATGTATATCCCTTATGTAGATATAAATACGCAACAACAACAACACGAACGAACCGAGTATCCTTCGTTGGGGACGAGCCCTCAGACCACCCGTGCGAGGAAGGGATTAGCAACCGAACAGAAATACTCTGATTTACCACTGCCACAAAGTATGAATTAATGTTATTATAGGCATATTGCAATAAATATATACATACATATATATGTGCATATAGCGTAAAATACAAAATAAACAACCAACCCAAAAACAACAACAGAACGAAATCCATTACAATTATACAATCGAAATATGCCGGAAACCAAGACGAATTCAAAGCCCAGCAAGTCAGTCACACACCACTTGTTGCCCACAAGAACAACACACCCAAACACACACCAGGACACACAGAAGAAATAAGAAAGCTCGTAAGTCATCTTGAAACTATTATTTATTCAAAATCATAGCAATGGTAACGGAAATTATCTAATACAAGCGAATACTGAACCGAAATAGATCTTTGCGTGAGAGTAAAACGATGTTACATTATTTAATGAAATATATAATAAATAAATGATACATTTACGGTGAGTGTTTTTAATCCTTTAACCCAGAAATCACCAAAGGATTTTATGGCAAGTACAAAACGCACTGCTGGCGCCACCTAGCGACGACAGCAACGCAGTTTCTTCCGATCGGCTGGTAGGCGACAAACATATGCAACGCAAGTTCTCACGATAGCCTACAGATGGCGCCAGTGAGCATTTCAGCTCCTTTATTTCCCCTCCTTATTAAATTGGCAGCGCGTTGTGGTCAAAATTTGTATGAGAATGAGCTGGCTGAAGTCGTAAGTGGCCTCGATCTCTGGTTATAATCTTCGAACGGCTGCGCCGCTCCGGTTCCCCAGGTTCCAGTCTTGGCTTCTTATCCAGGGTTAGCGTTTGAAGTTTGGAAGTCAACATAAAACCATAATATTTAAAACAGACTCTTTGTTTCGTGCCCTCTTGGGCCGAATTAATAGCCACAAAGGCTATAAAGGGGCATGGTGAGTTCCCCGTATGCCTTACTAAAGCAAAAAAAACAAATAAAATTATTAAACAAAAATTAAAATAAATTAGTATATTATTGTATTTGTTGAGATAATCTTATTTAAAAAAAATTCCAATACCGACCCAATATAATTCGCTTAATTTAGCTTAAATGCTTTATGATTATTTCTTGGGTGGAATTGGCGAGCCGCTAAAACTCATTGCATACTTTCGGGGCTGCTTGGTTTCTGTCCAGCCCTGGGTAAGCCGGCCACCAAAATTTGCAAAAATTTTAAATTCCTATATCTCGAAAACCAAGCAAGCTAGGTCAAAGGTCAAATATGTGTTAGAAAGGCCTAAAGGTTAACTACAATTCGCAACTCTCAGAATTCGCCTAACTGCAGCCAAATCGCCAGGATAGATTATTGGCGATTACGGACGAAGGACATGAGATACGCCTGATCAAAGGATCTCATATGAAGTATAACGCCAAGCAGGACCTATAGAGACCATCCGTTTGAAAATCGGTCCAGCGGTTCTCGAGAAATTTCGATTTGAAAAAAATGCCAAAACCGACCCCCAAAATTTGCAAAAAATTTCAAATGCCTTTATCTCGAAAACCAAGCAAGCTAGGTCAAAGGTCAAATATGTTTTGGAAAGGTCTAAAGGTTAACTACAATCCGCAACTAAAAGAATTTGCCTAACTGCAGCCATTTTGCGGGAATCGATTATTGGCGATTACGGACGAAGGACATGAGATACGCAACCGCAAAGGATCTCATATGAAGAATAACGCCAAGCTCGACCTATAGAGTCCATCCGTTTCAAAATCGGTCGAGCGGTTCTCGAGATATTTCGATTCGAAAAAAACCGAAAACTGACCCCCAAAATTTTGCATATGCAAAAATTTGTTGCATACTTTTCAGGGTTCTCGAGGTTCAGTCCGCTACGATGCAAGTTATAAAGGCTGGAGTCCCACAAGGAAGTGTGCTGGGCAACGAGCGCCGCTTCCTTTTTCAGTCCTTCAGCTGCAACAATAAAAAAAAACTGGCGCCACTTGGCCACGAGCGGCGGCCGTAGAAGTTCAGCCAATGACATGCAGATGGCGCCAGTCGATAGTTAGAACGAATTCGGCCAAAAACTTGAAACTTAATTGCCATTTGACTATCGAAAAAAAACTTGGGTAAAAAACGAATTAAAATTAAAAAAAATTTTATATTTTTTTTTTATAATTTATATTCTTTTCTTTTTATAGCTAGACATAAGTTGAAGGACAAATGGAGATGACATTAAAGACATTAAATATAAAAATTAAAAGATTTAAAATTAATTACAATAATCAATAGCGGTAAATACATAAACATTAAATCGAAGAGCACTTTGCTGACGAAACAAGGATGTAAATCAAACATTTTTAAAACCGTTTGCGTTCTAAACATAAACAATACGTGTGTCAGGACCTATAAGAAAATCCTCATGCATATTTGTATGGTATTTATAATAATTGAAAAACTTAACAATAAAGGAAATGGGATAAGAATATTCGCGGTGGCCGAGGAGTCGAGAATACAAGAGAGAGGGTAAGTTCCTTTTGAATGATTTAAATCATTTTTATTTTATATTTATTTCTCAAATATTTTCAATAATAATTAATATTATAATAATTAATTAATTAATGCTTGTAACATAACAAATATTTTCTCATTTCACTGTTTGATATTCTTGCCCTGCGCTCAATGGATTTTCAAGATGGGAACGCAGACGCAAATTTGCAATTTTCATACTCCTTTTTTACCGTTTTTCTTTTCTTTTTTTTAACTAGCTTACCACTTTTTTGAGTTGCTCCTTTTCAGGGAATTTCTGTTTGTTTTTTTTTTTGTGTTTTTTATATTTTTAATTCTGTGTAAGTAGTCGGGCTTTGCTTGTTAGCTTCGATAGCGAAATTCTCAATTCAAACAGACATTTCAGTTAGTT
The DNA here is from genome assembly GCA_037075105.1 of Lissocephala sabroskyi. NCBI lineage: Eukaryota > Metazoa > Arthropoda > Insecta > Diptera > Drosophilidae > Lissocephala > Lissocephala sabroskyi. The sequence continues at coordinate 78,520 of JBAMCP010000127.1, read as the reverse complement.
GCCTTTGCTTGCATTCAAATTCAATTGCAATACGAGAATGTATTTTAGTTTTGATTTAAAATTAATAAGAGTTGCGTAGCTGCTGATAGATTGTTTCGTTTGGCGTCTTTAAACGCCCGCGCGTTCACAATACATTTAAATATATACTCACATATATATATATCTATATATATGTATACATATATACAATATATATGTATATGTATATGTTTGTTTCTTGTTCAAATTCTTTTGATTTTCTTTATATACAATACACATAAAAGACGCTTAGTAAAATTGGGTGAGAAACGTTTTGCGTTACTTAAGCTTCGTCGTTTTTTCTTTTTTAGAGCGTAAAATGTTATTTCAATTCGTATTCAGATTGTACAACAAGAGAGAAAGAGAGAGATGGAGAGATAGAGAGTGAGAGAGAGCACTTGTCCTGCTTGTGCTTTTTACGCGATAGTTGGGCATCTTTCGTTCCAAAAAAAAAATAAACTGAGTAGATGAGCATTTTGTCAGGGTTCCGAAAATACAAGGTGTGCCTGTGTGTGTACCAAAGAAATAAACCTGCAGTTAGTGGGGAATCGGGTACCAAACGAAGGGAAGAAAGGAAACGAAAGAAGGAGTCGGGCCATCTACCCTTTTGTTTTGTCATTGTCTTTGATAATTTCATTATAAGTTTTCATATATATTCTTAAATCTTGGACCCTATTTAAATTGAACTACAGCGCTGGCGAAACGCCTCAGCTGCGTGTTTGCTTTCACAAGTGACAGACCGACCGAACCAAGGATACGACGCTTTTCACACAATCAAAGTCAGGGAAACTAATATACATTTAAGTATGATATTTGTTTTTTCTTTTTTTTAATTCACTGCTGCAACTGTCTTCTGTACTCTGTTAATATTCTTTACTAAAAAGTAGGAACTTCTGCCTGTTTAATTAAGTTGCTCTGTGTGTTTCGTGTGTTTCTCGAGTGTTCGGAACTTAGGTGAAAAGAATTCTGCAGATTTCGCTAACTAACATTACACTCGCGTGAATAACTCATATGATTTTTGATTTTTGTACACATTTTCTTCAAATTGCCAAAGGAAACAAGCAAAACCAACGAATGATAACAATTTTCCCCCTCAAAACAAATTTACTCTAATTAAAAAACTGACACCTGATCCAAACAGAATTCCCCCAAAATCAAATTTCGATTTTTTCATAACCTTAAAATTTCTCACTTCTCTCGCTCGCTGATCTGCCAAAAATATATATGTATGTATGTATATAACAAATATACTACTCTTGATTCTAAGTCCTCTATGATCATCTCCTCTAACTCTCGGCTAATACTCGTACTTGGCTTATCTAAAGATCTCATCTGATTTAGGTAAGTTTAGGTTTCGATTTGTTTGTTTTTCGCGGTGCGGATCTTTTCAACCAAACAAACGACAAAGTAAAGGAAACAAAACAACCCTGTATTCTGTGCGATATCGACTCGATTTCAAGGGCGGGGCGGGGGGCTCGTAAACGCTTTTGGAAAATTATCTACTTCATATGTCGAATGGTTCTCTCTGATATGTTTCTGTTTGTATGCTGAAGAACGAGGTCTGTGTGTGTGTGTGTGGGTGTGTTTGGTGTGTGTTGGTTTGCTCGTTAGGCAGCATTCAAGTTGCTTGACTCGCTCTAGTAATTCTCTGCTGATACATTTATATTCATATAACTACAATTACAGTACACATACACATATTTCGGTATCGGTATCGGTTGCTGATTCTGTTTGTGTGTCTTTCACTAACGGTAACTTTAAATGTAGAGTTTCTTTTTTTTTAGTATTTCTTTTTGCGCTTCACGCACACACACGGACACACAATAAGGTAGTTTGTGTTCTTGAAATTAATTGGCGCTGGCATTACTAACTTTCCTTTTACTACGATTCTCGATTAATACTTTCTGATCTCGGCTGCTGCGTGGGCGTTTAAAATTAACGGTTCCTCTAGTCGGCTATAATTTATCGGAGTTCTTGCTCAGTATTTACATGCTGTAGCGATCGATAATTATTTAAATATTTCTGTTTTAATTTGTATCGTTGGGCTTAGTATTTGATTCTGATTTGAACGCTGCCGTCGCAAAAATCCTCTCTTCCGAGTCTGAGTGTGTGTGTGTGTGGGTGTGGTTGTGTGTGTGTTGGGTGTGCATTTATAATTAAGAAATCTTTCTTTTTTACATATTTCTTTTTCGTTTTGTATCTCTTGTTTGTCTCGTTTAGCAGTTACAGTTTAAATACTTGTATGAAATTTTGATTTGTCAAGAGTTCTCGTTTGAAATTCTAGCAGTCGTGGGTTCGATATATAAGATATATATGCATGTATATATATATGCTCACTTTACCTTGCTGGATGCGCTAACAAAATGTGTATATAAGTAGGTATATAAGTAGTAGACATAGACATAGATCGTACGCAAGTAAGTTAAATAGCTTTAAGTAGGTAGATTAAGTAAGATACTTGGAGATGTGCTTGCTTTGTATATGAAACACTAGTGTTGGATCGCTTTTGTTTTAGTTTTTAAAAAGGTTCTTCAAGCTTTCATGCTGGTTTTTTAGTAGTTAAAAATGTAATTCTTTTTGAATTTAAAATAACACACTTGCGCTTCAGTTGGAGGCTCGAAATTCCCTCAACTTGGCTGCTGTGTAGACGACTTCGGTAAATTTAATACAATACAATTTAATTTAATTAACTTTACTTTGCTTTTGTTACACGTTTAGCCCTCGCCATCTCTCTTTGTTGTTTTTGTTTTGTTTTTAATTTTAAATTACGATCACTGCTACTTAGTATGCTTATCCGCTAGATTTTCATATCAAATAATTTATAATTAGATTTTGTTTTGCTCTTTTCATTCTTTTTGCTTTGTTCGTTTTGCGCCAACGTATAAATAATTTCCTGCCTTTCCTGACTTCTACTCCTTGCTCTTCTATATATCTTCTATATTTATATAAACTATTGTATAAGTTTAGTGGCGTCTGTCTGTCTTTGTTGCCGCGGCGCGTACGAGACTGTGTGTGCATGTGGTGGTGTGTGTAAATGTGTGTGTGTGGTGTGTGTGTGGGTGGTTTGTAAAATTATCAAAAAATCATTAAGTTTCTTGCTAAAAACATGCATGTCTTTCATTTCCGATAAACTTACACTTAAATAAATATACGATTTTTTTTGAGATTTTCTTTCTTGCGTAGCTTAAAAATTTGTTTAATTTCCTGTTTCATGTTTTGTTGTAGACCCATATATGTATATAGTTCCAATCTTTTTTATATATTTTTATATATGTATATATGTAAATGTACTTTTCTCCTTCAGTTTTTGTTGATTTTTTCTTGATTTGTTTTTTGTTTTTTTTTTTTTAGTTTTGTTTTGTAAATTTCTCGCTAACTTAACAACACTTACATATACAATACACAATACACACAGGGATTTACGTACGTGTCGTTTTAACAGCTTTAAATTTAGTAATTTTTTTTAATATGCAATAATTTTTTTTTTAATTTTTTCTTTTAACTGCTAAACAAACTTGTGTGCTTTGTGTGGGACTTCCAATTGAGATTGTTTTATTTTTTAAAAATTGAATACAAGTTGAAATTTCGGCTATGGCGAAAGGAAAAGGATTAAAAAATTTAACTCTTAGCTGATCGGGCTTAAAATCTAAAATAACAGAGAATACAAAATAAAATTCAGCTTGCTTCGATTCTGTTCTCTAAATTAATACATTTCGATTTCGACTCCGTTGTTGCTGTTGTTCATTTTTTTTATAACCAAAACATTTTTAGTGCGCTAGACTTTTTTTAAAACTAAGTTTACACGATGTCCTTTCTCTGAATTCAATGCAATTTTTACTCTCACTTAGGTCCTATAGTTTTGTTTTTGTTTCCTTTTGTTTTTTGCTGATTTAAGTGTAGACTTACGACTAAGGTTTCTGATTGTTTAGTGGGCATTTCTTTCCTCCTTTCTGTAGGATATTTTGTTTTGTGTGCGCGACCTAAAATTTCCGTAGAGTTGACTTCGCGTTCTCTTTGTTAGTTCGGTTTTGTTTTGTAAGATTGAAAACTAAGTCTTTAGCTTTCGTTTGAATTAATTTAATTTTTATTATTAGTTATGTTTGTTTTTGTTTTATAGTTACTATAGCTCATGCATCGATTGTTGCTGCTGGTTGTTGATGGGTTGGGTAACTTGGGTTGGTTGGGTTCCTGGTTGCTTGTCAGTTTGCCTGCGCGCAGTCGGCCGTCGGTTGGGCCGCTGGGCGCCGCTTGTACTACGATTAAAAGATTGTTGTGGTTGCGGTCACTGCTTCATTTTTGTGGCGATTGCTGCGGTCAGTTTACTCATTTGTGTTTTTGTTTGTGTTTTTTTTTTAGGCAAGCTCGTGGAGCCTGACGCGGATTGGATTCTAGATGTTTGATTTGGAGAAGCTGACGCGCAAATGATTCGACTCGGACAGCTGGTGGTTGTGCATTTTGATGAGGGCCAGAACGGCCTCGTCCACGGAGGACAGCTGCAGCAGAGCCATCTTCCTGTCCTTGCTGCAAGGAGGAGGTTAACAATTGAAATGCCATCACAAGGCAAATTAAGCGAATACTTACGGGAAAAATTTGAACGCTTTCACTTCAAAGTTGTTGGTGGTGAAGGCTTCTTTGATGTCATCCTCCGAGCAGGATGAGCTGTAAATGAACAAATGCCGGCAAATTAATAGCTATCGAGGGCGGCCCTGTGCATGCGGCAGCAACATAAATTCAATGGACCAACAACCTGGCGGGGCGCTTTGTCATATTTGGCAGACAAAGCCACGCGGGGCGTCCAGCCCGTGGCGTTCTTCGCCGGCTGTTATTGCTCCTCCTTGTCAAAGGGGAATTGTAATTGCCTGGCTAGCAACCAACCGACCGGCCGGGCGGTCCGTCAGTTTGTCTGATCAAAATACAAAGCTCCAGCTGCGCTAGAAGCGGACAGTCGGTGGTTCGCTGGCCCAACGCTTTAAGTGCTGAAATTTTTTTTTTTTTTTGGGTGGAAAATACTTACGGAATGTTACTTAAATGCAATGTCGCTGATGGTGGATAGATGTTCTGGTAGTTCTTGCTGCCCGGCTTCTTGAAGCGGTGCAAGGGATTCTGGGAGTAGTCGCGTGTGAGGCCCGCGTCCGGCTGGCCCTCCTTGGGCAATTGAACGGCCTGATGTTTGCTGGCCATGACACGGATGGGCTTGCCCCATAAACGTAACTTATCCAGGTGGGAATTGGCTGCAAGCAGATCAAAAGAAACACAAAGCGAGGTTAGTGGATAAGTTTTTTTTTCTCTCTCTATGTTTCGAAGAGTCGAGGAGGGCGGAGGGGGCAATTTATCTGGCTATAAAACTGGTCTGGCAAATAGGAAATGCATGCAAATATTTACATGCGAAATTGTGCTTGCAACTTTATCAATGTCGTCTGGCGGTGGTCGTCGGTGATTTACAAGCCAAATCCACTTGGTTGGCCATAAAGCTGGCCTGCAGTTATTTCTTCATCTTGTGGAGCTGCTGCCAGGCAGTTTCATATTCTAAGTCATAACAGCTGCGGCTCGGCTGCTGTTGCAGTTGCAGATGCCGCTCGATTTCGATTTCAATTTCAATTTCGATTACTCGAATAAAAGTTTTCACTTTGACCGGAACGGCAGGGGGACTCATGCAAGTCATCTGACGGCTGAGTGGGGTCGTTTTTATTTCATTTTTCTTCTCGTTGTTCATTATTTTAATAGATTATATAACATTTTGTCATTGCGGCACTCAGTTGGTCCGAGGGACACTCGCCTCTTTATTATGGCAAAATAATCTGCTTACTCAGCCGTTTATTGTTTGCCTAATGGATTAAATGATTTTACTTTTTTTTTGTATTTTCGCTTCCTTTTTCCGACTGCCGCAGCCACCTCAGAGGCAGTGTAATAAATTGTAAAATAAAGGGATGTCAGGCAGGAGGCAGTGACAAAGGACACTTTCAATTTGGCATATGCGTGGCAGCCGACAGAACTCGCTGTCGTTTCTATGTGAAAGGCCCGTCCAACTCTTGTAATAAAGATTAATGTTCACCCCCTCCCGGGCCAAAAGGAAGTCCTTGCAGCTGCTGCCTGGCTCCGCTCGACTCCCCGAAAAAGTATCTTAAACTTTTAATTACCAAGCTGACCAGCCACAAATCATAAGCAACTCTGGCCAACTTAAGAGCCTCGGCCAGATGAGCCCGGCAATCCTGCCGGCCGCCGGGTTATTCATATGCAAGTGACAAAAAGTAGGCCGCCCAGGTTTGGTGGGCGGTGGCCTAAGAAAACTTTTCGGGAATCCGCTCCCCAAGGGGCATAATTAATTTTGCCCATAATACCGGGCATCAAGTTCTCTAGAAGGCCGGCAAATTTACTGCCAAACACGTTGCACATGGCGTATGCGTAATCGGCTGTAATATAAACATAAAGAGACACTCACTCATTCAACGCACGCCGGGCGGTTTGTTTGTTTTTATTGTAAATGCCTCAATGCGCGATGCCAGCAAACATTTATGCAAAATATTCCCCGGTAATTTGTATAGAACGTGGAAATTTATTTACGCCGAATTCCCGTCCAATCACCTACGGGAAACCGGCCCGGCCGCCTGAATAGCCAGCCCAGCTGTTGCCCCTGCTGTGCGGCATACGGGGCGTATAGTTTGTAATAAGTTCGGGCGCAAAACTTAATCCTGCCGGGCAGACAACAAATGGCGCGTCCCACCAGCCGTTCAAGGCGCCCGCTCTCCCCACACAACTCCATTATAATGAAAGGGGCGAGGGCGCAAGACAGACACCAATAACTGCCCAACCGAGCACAGCATATCGATTTCGCAATGCGGGAAACCTTCGAAAGGCAGTTGGAATTTTTCTCTTGCCTACTTTTTTGGGCAGAGTCAAGTCTTTCCACCCGAAGAGTATTTGGCAGTCAGGATGCCAGTTTCTTGGTCTCCTTTGTGATTGCTGTCGCACTTTGTTTCCCCGACTCCGGCTGAGGCGGCACTCGGTCCATTTATGCTGTTGACTTCATTTACAAAACGAAAACAAAAGGAGAAAGTTTTTTGCGCCTTTACGCTGTAATTCGTATGCGGAGTGTGCAATTGTAATCGTATATTTCGGGCAGACACCTCCACTCGATTTCCTTGCCATTCGGCCGGCTCACCCTAAACACGCCCAGAAACACTTCCATATGCATGGGCCTGCCCGGAGGCCAGCCGGGGGCGGCAGATGTTGTCCAATGACCTGTCCGGAGGCCGGAGTGTGTATGTGTGGATAATCGTCTTTGTTTTTGTTTGGACTTTCGGGTTGCCAGCCAGCAAAGTAACGAATGAATTTGTTAATATTTTATGAGTGTATAAGTGCACACCCACCCGGCCCCTGGCCCCCTTGTACAGGTGGGCGGCGGGCCAGCGCACAATGGGGACGGGGCGGAAGTGCTTGCGATTTTACAGCCCTTGCGGCACATTAGTAGTCTACATGCTGCCATCCTGCCATTAATATTTTCGCCAGCAGCCCGCCCCTCACATCAAATCGGATGGGTAAGTTGGGTTGTTCGTTGTGTTCGGGGGGCGGCTTGGGGTCGGCCATGCATATTTTCGGCACGAATTGTTGCTACAATAATTTGCTTGCATTGTTTTGGTTGACTGCCCGCCACTGTCAGAAATAATGCGAAGTGCGACGGGAATGCGCGCGGATTCTGCTATTTCATTTGGCCTGCGATTCGGCTACGGTTTGGTTTCATTTTGTGTGAGCAATTTGTTTTGACAGTGGTTTATAGACTGCACACAGCCGCCCGCACAGAGCGGTCTGTTGTGCTGTATGGCAGCCACATTTGCGGTTTGTTTGCTGTCGATTTTTCGGTAAATTCAATTAACATTACGCATACGCCGTGTGTGCACTGAAAGCAGCTGCCTCGCCATTTATCTGTGTGTGACAGTCGAGCGGGTTCGTTTCCTTTTTTTTCCCAGCTTATCCACCGCAAATTCACCCCAGCTCTCCCACAGTATTTATATGCATTCAAAAACAGTTGATTAGCTGCGGCTTTGCCCGCGTAAAGACGCCGAAAGCCCGCAAACCGGAATGCCTTTGAGCCCGCCTATCCCTGAATTTCAGTGTTTGATAAGCGAAGGAATGCCAATTAACTTTTTTCTGCGAAATAATAATTCCCAAAAAAATGGAAAAATATCGAAATTAATTGAGTGCAGCACAAAGCATATTTGCGAGCCGCCCATCCTGCCCGGCTATCTGGGCCTGAATCAATAAACAGTTTATGCCAAACGGCCAGCAGCTTTACAGCCGGAATCGCCCTCGCGGCTGGGCGCAATTTGCAAGCGATTTCCTGTTAACATGCGTTGCATTTATTGGGCAAATTAAATTTATTGAAACTTTATAATAAACAGCAGCCGGGCCGACGACATCTGGTCGGCGGTGGAAAACTTTAAAGCGGTTTACGACTTAATGAGCCGCCGTCCAGAGCTGTTTGCATTATGACACAAATAAGGAAAAGCAGCTTACAGGAATTCCGCTTTGCGGTTGGAAATTATATGGGAATTCTTAAAAATTCTTTCAATCCGACGACTTTGCCGAGATTAAATGCAACTCGGTCACATCCTGAAAGGCACGCATAGTGAATGGCCGAAGCTCCTTTGAAGTCGACTTAAATGCGGCTTAACATTAACGTAGTGAAGTCGCGACAGGTAAAAGGGATTGTCGAGTCATTTTTTAGGATTCCTTAGAACGAATTGATTAATGCGTTGCATTTTATTTCGTAATTAAAAGTTTTTGTGTTCTGAAATGCAACGCCCGCGGGCATCCCGAGCGTCGGCGGTTAATCGTTTTTAATTAAGAGCTCGTTTTTTGGGGCGTCACTTTGACAGCTTTGAAGTGCTCCCCGCTGCCCAGGACACAATGAATAAATTAAGGAAAATGCCCGCCGGCGAGTCGACGGCGTTTGTCACTGGCCAGCCGCACAGCGCGTTAAATGAAATAATTCCAAATGTGAAATTGGAAACGCGCTCTCCTGCCGACTGGCCCGCGCGTCCTTGTCACTCGGCTGCTGTGTTTCTTTTGTAGTAAAATGGAATTTGGCACATCGGACTTAACGGGGGCGACAGCCAGCCGCGTTTTCATTTCATTTAATGCACACGCCCCCGAGCCGCCCGCCCGCCCCCCTCGATCAACGGCAGCAGCGAAAGGAAGTGCAATAAAATGATTGGCATGTCCAGCTGGGCGAGAGCTCGTCAGGTGCGTGATGGGTGGGGGAGGATGGCTCTGGCTGTTGGTAATAAAGCGCTTATGAATTTTCATTTATTCCAGGCACCTGGCCCGGCAACATTCGAATGGACCGAACCGACCGCCCGGCCGTCGGGGCCTCGGGCTCTTTGACTTCCCGTCTGCTTTTTTTTCTTGCAGTTTCCACCTTTCGGGCATTCGCTTAACAATTTTTATTAATAATAAATTTTGTTTGCCGTATGACTGACGTCGGCGTCCGACCGACAAAGCTATGCGGCCGCTGCATTGGCAGGCAAAAGGAATGCAACGTTGGGAATTTCGTGTTGTCGGAATTTTCATTTTAAACAAGCTGCAAATTGTGGCAAATTTTACCTCCCCCTCTCCCCATTGACTTACCCAAATAGGCTTGCTGGGGCTCCGCCATTTGTATGAGTGCCGAGTCCTTTTTGTTATACAAAATCTTCACACGTTGCACATCGCCATATACACCTGTGAATTGGTAGAGGAAAAAGTCAATCAAAATTGCCTCAAATCGCAAATTAATTAATGATAAAAGACAACAAAAAATACGAAAAGAAACGAGGTCAGGGAACGTCTCCCATTGCAGCTGCCTTGCTTGAGTTTGACGCACGCCAAGCCATCAAACTGGCCAGGACGATCCCAACTACAAAGTAACCCGGGCGAGCGCCCGGCTTATGCCCAAAGCTCTGGGCGCTTAAGTCGCCGGGGTCTGTGAAAATTCGACAGCTTTTAGCATTTTATGCAATGCGCGAGAGCTGGCAAAGTTTTACAGGCCACACCGCCGTCCCCACCGCGGAGAATAAACGAAAACCCATAACATGTTCCCCGCGCCAGCGAGCCCGGCCAAAATGCAGGTGAGCCAGCCAACCAACCACATATTACGGTCGACAGGGGGTGGCTGGGTTGGTACTCCTTTGGTTAGTGTCTTGTAGGAAACTCATAACTAGCTCAATAAGTTCGGTGTGGTGTGAATTTTTACGACTGACGGGCAGCAGAAGCAACAGCCATCGGATCGCTTTTAATGCTGCCCCATGCGGCTGATTTAACAGCTGTTGCCGCGGCTGTCAGACAGTCGAAAGGAGAAACGCGCGGTGGCGTTATTGAATTGTATTTTACGAGTTTACTTACGATCCGAAGACCACACCAACGCACGCATTCAGTATGCAGGCCATTAAAGTGCATTAACTGCCCGAAAAGTCAAAGTTGCCGACGGCGGGACTTTAAGGATTTAAAAGGCGGTTGGCACTGGGTGACAAAGTAGTTTCTGTCAGGTGGAAAGACGAGTGACCCGGCCGACGGGCCGGCTGGCTCTGATTGCCAGTCCGGGCCAAGTGCTTGGCTGTGACAGCTGCCCATGATGCCCTGTGGAGCATGTGTAGCCAATCAGCGGCAAATTTGCAGCAAAGCGTAAATTGCCATCAAATATGGAGAGAGGAAGCAGCCAACCAACTGACCGCCCAAGGCAAACAATGTAAAGTGGCCACGCCACGGTGAACCAAGACAACAAATCGAATAATGCGAAAAGTAAATTTCCAACCTTCTCCCCGCCGACCAACTTTTGTGAGTGGCTAACAAGTTAGGGCAGCGGCAATAGAAATAGAAATGCAGGTAGTAAATAGTGCGGTGCTCGCTTCAACAGTTGGCAGTAAATCCATTTTACACAGACGACTGGCTGGCTGGCTGCCTGCCAAGCAGGCGGCGGAAGGAGGAGCGGCGACTTCGACGGTTGGTTGGCTGCGCAGAACTTGACTTATGCCAAACACCGAAAAATGTGTTCCGAGAAGGAAAAAACGTCCTTCTCCAAACGGTAGAAGAAATTGCAGTTTTTTTTTCTGCGAGAAATTGGCCGGCCCGGGCCGTGCAACAATTGCAGCAATAAACCAAACGGAGGCCAGCCAAGTGAGCCTGCCAGAAGCGCCAGGGCTGGCGTCGTCGTCGTTTTGTATCTGCAGCCGCAATTTGAAAAGGAGCATTGGCAGTCAAGCATATTGAATGCCATCCACCCACCCACACACAACTTGAGAGTGGGCGCGGCAGTCCAAGTTCCTAGTCAACGGGGCGTATGAGCATCTGCCGCCGTCGCCTGGTTGCTATGCAAAGTGGCTGGTGGCTGGCTGGCAGCTTCTGCTGGCTGCCCGCAGACAGACTTGATAATAATTTATTATCGCAAAAAGATTTAGCTATATTTGTACTATGACGGCGAGCCGGCGGCTCCTGCCACCGGTGGGCCGGCCTGGCATGCTTTTTGGTGGGCGCCCGAGTCGACGTCGCGCTTGGCCCCCTTGGGCCCCATTAGTTGCATGTTTGAGGATATTTTAGATGAAGAAATATGCGCGACGGCCATGTCGGCCACGTGCTTTATTGTTGGTAGTGCACAAATTTTTTTGCGGTCCCACAGACAAGCAGACAGCCGGCGCGGCGGCTAATGGAGCCCGGCGTTTGGAATGACATTCGAGTTGATCTGAGTGGGGGGCTCTTTAGTTTTAAGCTGCTTAAATTCGCTCACTTATGGAAAGGCTCCAATTAATTTTGTTTTATTTAACTTGGCCAAGACGAGGACTCTCGAGAGCTTCTTCATTTTAAGCTCATCATAATGGCCACTTATTTGGGAATGTTGGCATTTCTTTTTAGTTTTAGTTTTTCTCTCGAAGTTCGCCTTGTTGGGGCTCAGAAAGTCTTAGCAGTTCGACTCAAAAGAAACAATGAGAGCAGAAATCTTTGCTGCCGGCCACTTTGGCTAAGCTGATTTGTTCAATTTTTGATGGCAGCCGGAAGAGGTGAAAAAATTCATTTCCATTAGCCGAAAAAACAGGCGATTGTTTCTTTCTCTTCTACCTTCTTTTGCCACTTAATCAAATGGCGTATAAACTTTTATGGAATTACACTGCCGTCGGCCAACAAATAACACACAAAAATCACGCACCGAACAGCGTCATCGTCGCCTCCAAGCAGCCACCGCGCTAAACGCATAAAAATTCAATTAAACACGTTTCCACAATATTTTCGAGGCAATGATATAAATTTTTAGGACGCCATTACAATTACATAACCGGATTACAAATGCGACGCGCGCCATCACCCCCGCGGGGACCGGCGAATATCGAACAGGGAAATCAATATGCCCCAAGGGCGAGGGTGAGGAAAAACTGTTGCCAGACGATTTGCAAACTGATTAAGTTTTTATTGTTATGCAAAATACCAACGACTGAGGCTGGAGTGGGCCAAGGGTCGTGGATGAAAATGTAACCTGCCAGACGTCAAACCCACTGCCCCGAAATGTAGGCAACACTTTCGGCAACAACTTTGACACTGGGCATCGGAGCTGTGACAAGGGCGCGCCAAAGGGACCCAGGGAAGGGGGCTTTCGATTGGTCTTCGGGTCGTACGTTATTGAATGCTTGACAGCCTAAGCGGCGTGTGTCAAGTGCCCCCCTTTTGGGGCGTGTGTGTGTCTCTGTTGGGCCTTACAAAGCGCTGTCAAAACTAATAAAATGTCTGACTGCCGGCTGGCAGTGGAAAAGGGTTTGCTTTCTGCATACTTAGTGGCCTTTTTTTGTTCTGCTTGCTTGGCCGGCTTTTTTTTTGTCTTTTTCGAGGGGGCGAGCCAATCGACTGATCAATCTAAGCGCGTTGCCGTTTGAAGTGCTCTCTCGTTTGGCAGTCGAGTATTTGGCGCTTGCCACTTTTATTATTTGATATGCAAACAGCTTTTAGCCCAAACACACAACAATGCCCTGCCGCTTGGGCTAATTCTGCTGCTGTCGCTTGCTAGTTAGCCAGCGCCTTTGGCGAGGGTGTGCGAGTGTGTGTGTGTGCACCTTGAAGTGCTAAATTTGCCACCTCAACGACGTTGTCGTTCCGCGTCATGTTGAAATTGTTGTTACGTGCCTTTGCGTGTTGCCATTAACATAACAAAAGGCAAACCAGCCAAGGCGCCTCGCCTGCCCCACATGCCAGGCGTCAGTGTGTGTGTTCAAGTGTCATCGGCAGCGGCTTCAAGTGCCTGCCTGTGTGTGTATGTGGGAGTTGAGCTACTTAGAAATTCAAAGGTTATTACATAAAATTTGAGCTTGCCATTTGGCTGATTGCTCGTTTAGTGGCCCGTCCCCGTCCGTCTAACGCGGCTGCCATTCTAGCCAGCCAACTTGCCAAGCGGCCTTCAATTACAGGCCAGATAAACGGCAACTCTGCGAAGCAAAGCTTATCTAAATCTATTGACACGCAGTTGAGTCATGCCGCCCCACCGCCGGCTGCCAAGTAAATGCAATAATAATACCCTTAAAAACGTTTAAACCATCGACAGGCATCGACTGGATGCCCTTGGCTTTCGCCACCGCAGCCGCGCGCCGCTGCCAACTTCGCTGGCCTTTGCTCTTTCCGGTTTCTTGGTGTGCAACACGGCGTATGACGGGCAACTTGCTGGTTTCTTCTATCCGGCGGTCTGTCGGCTGGCTGGCTGGCCAGGGCAATCGCGTTAAATCAGCTATCTAAGCTTTATTGCCACTGCAGGGCAGGGCAGACGGCCAGCCACAGTTCGTTGCAGTTCTTTTGGCCGGTGGACTAACGAACCTGCTGATAGGATTTGCCCTGGCTCAGTTGGTTTAAGCTCTGCCGTCGTCCCTCTGTCTGGCGGTCTATTTGTGTGTGTGTGGCAAACAATTTTTAAGCAATTAATACAGTGGCCCGTGCTGGGCGAGTGAAATGCCGGCAGTTCGCTTAGCAATTTGTAAAATGTAAATCACCTGCCAGGCAAAAGTGCAGCAGCGGAGAAAAAAAGGGAAAAGTTTCCTTCATTACACCATGGGTTCGTGTTGGCTTTTAATTTGGTTGGTTTGTGTCTGTTTGCTGGTCTATTTGCCGGCCAAGAGTTCGGAGTATTTAAACTCAAATTACGAATGCACTTCTGTGGCCCACCCGAATAGTCTGTGGTGGACAGGAGGGGGTAAAAAAATGATGCAATTGTTGTGGCAACAAATCCATTATGCAGCAATTATGCGCCACACTTGGCAGAGAGGCGAACAGACCGACCGCTTCAGGCATTCGCCTTGGCACAATCGAAGTATTTTGGTAATTAAATCAAGCAAACAAAAGCCAAACCCAAGGGGTGGCAAACAGGCAACGATTTGTGGCAAGTCAACTCCAAGGGCCATGAAATAATAAAAGCCACGCACACACACAGAGAGACTGTTCCCTAAAGCACAACAAGAAGGACAATTCAAACAGCAAACCCCATTAACTTTACAAAGTTAGTTAAATTCATTTGGCAAACAGAGACAGACAGACGGACAGAGGGAGGCAGTCAGATCGACCAAACAGATCAAGGACCAAAAACCAAACTGACAAATAGACCAAAAAGATACCCCAAAGCGGATGGGCAAGCTGACAAAAACCGAAAGAGCAAGTTGGGCAGGCGGACAAAACTCACAAGTAAATTTTATTTCAATTGTAAAAGCAAAAACTACCAACACACTCGCATACGTTCGCCGTCGCAAGGACACCACAACAGCCATGTGGCTGGCGGGCCAGCAACGGCAATGATAACTAAATAAATGGACATTTTTATAGCTATGCACTTCCGCACTCAATCTTTTGTTGGTCTGCCTGTGTGTGTGTATGCGGCAGGATAAGCGCATGTTCAAGCATCTGCTCGTGTGTGTGTGTGCAGCTGAGCTGTCGCCCCAGTGTGTGCGGTGAAGCCAACAATGGAGTGGCAAGCCGAAACTGGGGCCGCCGGAGGAGGAACCGAGCGCCACCAGCGCACTTAATTCATGTAATTTTACATGCTCACGAGCATGAAGCAGACAACGGCACTGGCACAAGCAACTGGTTGAGCACCGGATGACTGTGCGAGTGTGCGGTCTCCACTTGTTGCCTGGGAGTCAAGTAACCGCAACAAAAACAACAACGGCAACGGCAACGGCAGCAGCAACAACGGACAAAGCTGCCGCACGAAATGGTTTTTTAAATATATTTTCATTTTCATTGTTTTACAATTTGTAAGGACAGAACTTATGACAGGATAACTGCCAGAGTCTTGCACGTACAACGACCCTGTTGCATCCTCAAAGATTACGTTTGTTGGTTTTCTGCTGAAAACTATTTCAATTTCATGTTGGTGATGGAATTACCGGTACGAATGCGGGATGCCGAATGCCGCCTTACCTTTGGCAAAAAGCTATTAGAAAGTCATTTATACTTGTTGTATGGCAGGCGAAGCCCAGCGGAAGATGGGCACCCTGGGACGCGGGCGGCTCATGCAATACAATAAATAGGAAAGCACTGAAATGGCCCTCAGGACGATAGGGATGGGATGCGAACCGAGTGATAAACTTATATTTTTATGCCCTACACCCGTAAAAGGGTCTTATGGCTTTATTATGCAGCTCGGCGCGGGCTGTAAAACCCGCGATGGCATCGCGCCCGCAAACTACCCAATAAACTTTATCGCGCCTGTCCAAAGGGGGACGCGGGTTTGTGATCACTTGTAAGCCGTTCGGAAATTGATAGCGATGCTCTGGAATTAACTAAACAATGCCACCTGACGGGCTTATCGATGTGGGGCAAGGCAGCTGCAAAGTCGGAGAGTTTTGAGGGCTGTGATTTTCGTAAAGAACTACTAAAGAGAGTGGGGCAGGCGGTAGGTAGTTAATGTTGACTACTTTTAAAAATAATTAATAGGGATTTTCGTTTCTAAATGGCTAATGCGGGAGGGTGAAGCTCAGGCGGGCAGAAGAGTAAAAGCAAAAAATAAACTCCTGCCCGTTTGCAGGGCTTTACCCTCGCAGCACAAATAGAAAGGGGAAAATACGAGAACAAAAAAATGTTACAATCAACATAAAAATAATGCTTATTTGTTTGTAAATATTCTGTTTTGTGCAGACGTACCAAAGAGGGTAAAGAGAGCATCAGGCGTGACCATCTACAGAGAAAAAGAGAAAATAGAAGTTGTTGTCAGTTAGTGAGAGTTTTGTTGTTTTTTGGCGAGTTAAAAATCATAAAATTAAAAAAAGTTCAACATACAAAAAATCATAAAATAAAACAGGATAATCAGTGGAGAGGAAAGGCGGAATGGCAAGATTAGTTGGCCCGGCAAGCGCGGGTGCAGTGCTTGTCAAACTGTAAAGCGCGCAAGATGAAAACACGGAAAAGGGCAGAGCAGCGCTGCTTGCGGTGATTGAAAAACGGAAAAACTGAGGGTGCAAACACACACGCACACACACAGTTTGGGCTTTGTAACTACAGTACTTTCAATATTAATTAATTGGAATTTATAAATTTTTATTTATTTTGCCATTTGCCAAAAACAAAACGGAACAGAAGAAAATGCGAAATGGATTTATATGAACGCGGAGAGTCAATAACGTAACTGAAAGGTGAAATTAAATAAATAAAACTTATTTGTTTACAGACCACAAAGTCGAAAACGGAAACCAAACGAACACAAAAAATCACAAGGATAGGCGATAAAAAAATCTACAGTGTATATGAAATTGGGGACGGCTTATTGGTCTGTGTGCTGGCCGTCGGCAGGGAAATTAAATCGCCCAACTAATGCAGATAAAAAAGAGCCGAAATGCAAGCTAATTACAGTTAAAAGACCTTTGACTATTTGGGGAACAAAGAGCGAAAAAGGAAGAGAGCGTGGAAAAAATGCAACATCGACCAGAAATCGATCGATTCATACGGAAGTGAGTGGGTCTTGTGGGTTAGATAGGCTTTCATATCTTTGGCTAGATAGTTATTATCATTCCTAGATTAGATACAGATATATATAGATAGATTTGTGGATGAACAGTGGCTTCACTTACCTCTTCATTTAAATTCGAAACGAGCAAGACATTCGAGTAGCCGCGCATGGTGGGCGTTGCCGATTGCAGGGCTCCGCTGTTGGCCAACGAGAAGGCCGCCAGGTTGGGCAGCGCGCTGCTGTAGCCACCGGTGAGCGGGGTGCCCAGGCCGAGGGCGAAAGGAGGCAGTACGCCTGGAGCTCCCAAGCCATTGACTGTTAGCGGTTATCGATGATCGCGATGATAGCAAACAGCGGCGCGATAGGACGATAGTTGCGGGAATGGACAGCAGTCACAGGAAACGGAAGAGACAGAGCGAGAGAGTAGGAGAGAGAAACAGGAGTGAGAGAGAAAGAGAGAGAGAGTCACAAATTAGTAAGATTACAGTGATCGTCGCAAGGTGGCAGTGTTGCATTTCGATTAATCGATACACTGGATTAGTTGCATGCACCTTACAATCTACGAATCGATAGCAAGTGTAAAGGCAAAAAAAGACACAAAAATAAAGGAGAAGCGAAGCTCCAAATTGGCTTGTGTGGTACTCGCATCTACATACGACTGCTGGGCACGTGAGTGTCGATTGGTTGGTTAAACTTTCGTGCCTCGAGCGGGGCAGTGTCTTGGGTTAGCAAGCGGTTTACAGTTTTTGGTTTTGGTTAGTCAAGAACAAAAATGAAAAATGGGAAATTGTTCCGTTGGTGTTACCTATTTTATCACCTGTTAGTGAGGGACGCTGCCGAGCGGCGATCAACAGCAGATCGTTCGTGTTCATCAGACCGCCAGCGGTGGGCAACAGTTCAACGCCCGGCTCGCCAGGCGGCAGCGCGGGATTCGTAAAGTCCCGTGACTTGTCATTATTATATTTCACATTCAGGGCTGTCAGTTTGCTGTTGTCAATGCGCAGCGTACAGCAGCCATTGTAGATATTCTGCCCATCCAAGGCGGACTTGGCATGCTGGGCCGAATGGGCATCGGGGTACTGAATGAGGGCCTGCAAATCAAAATCAATTAATAGATGTTCTCTCAAACAATCGATTTTTAAGCTTACCTGGAATGAATTGTTCTTCGTGAAGGTGACGATCTTGAGAACCTTGCCAAAGCGCTGGAATATCTGATGCAGGATGTCCAGCGACACGGGATACATCAGCGATTCGACGATCACCCGCAGCACCGTGTTGGGTCCGCCGGCAGCGTTCGTATTGTTCCCGCCAGCGGCATTCACGGCATTCGTATTGTTCTGCAACACGGCCACAGCGGTGCTGTTGCTCTCCGCGGAATTATTGGCATTGTTGCTGGTCACATTGGCCACGGCGCAAAGGGGCAGCGGCGAGCCACCCGCCGGCGATTGTATGCGGTAGTCGCTCTGGACGACGGAGTTCTGCAAGAAGAGAGAGAGTGGAACGAAACCGATCAAGTCGTGGCGAAAAGTCAATTTGCCCGCCCAACTTGTAGGTATTTTTTATTGGCTAAACGACGACCAAGTCTGTCTGGCCAAGGAGGCAACTTTATGCATTAATCATGGCGGAAACTGGCGGGGAAAAAAGCACACAAACATTTCACTCAGCTTGCTGGGAAATTTATGCAGCCCGTAAACTTTTCCCAACAGGAAGCAGCCAACCAACAACAACAAGGCAACAAAAAAAAAATATGCTAAATATTCTTTTGACAGGCCGCCAACGGAAAGGCGGGCCGAGGAGCCAACGACCGACATAAATCTCAATCAAAATCAATAATATCAAGTATCGTAATAATAAGAGGAAATCAAAAGTAGCAGCGATGACGCCCAAGCGGAAACGGCGGCTCGCGGAGGCTGCGCCCCGGAGAAGTTGCTACACGTTCTATCGGAAAACAATTTAATGACATTCGGAAGTAAATTTATTCCTATTCGTGCTGAATTTTGATTTCACAAAATCATAACGTAAACACATTCGTCCCCGGGCCCTCTGTCCGTTTCGGACGTGTGTGCGCGCCGTGGCTTGGAATTCCCCCCAAGTGTGCTATTTGTAGGCCTTCTACTTTCTGGTAGATAAATTTCGCCCTCCGAAACAAAGACGCACGGCGTTGACGAGGAACGCGGCCGACGTGTGCGTGAGTCGAACTCCTGCTGGGCCCTGGCCCTGGGCCGGGATGTCTTGGCCAAGTTTATAAAAATAATAAAAATTGATTAGAATTGCTGGGGTGTCTAGGCAGACACACCGCGTCGTTCCACGCGGCGTATGTGTAATGGGCCCGGGAAACGAAACGAGACCAACGACGCCGAGCACAACGATAGATGCGGTGGCTTCGATTGCCACAGCGGGTGTTCGTGTGTGTGTGTGGATGTAATTTGATACTTCACTTTGGCTGATTATTATGACGACGGGGATAATGGCGACGTTGATTGTGGAAAAATTGTAATGTAATTGAAGTAAAATGCTCGACCGGCGGTGGTTGGCGTTTGCCGTAATGACACTTGAAGTGTTTAAACTTGCCTAACTGACTGTCAAGCGATAATTGGAAGACGTTTATTTGCGGTCCCGGATTCCTTTGGCCCACACCTACAAATGTTAATTGCAAGGCCGTCGGTCAGGCCCGTTGACAGTTGGCAGTATTTATAGCCCCACGATAAGGCCACGCCCCCCAAAGCAATATGAGAACTAAGCCATTCTAATTATGTGGCATCGGGCAGTTGGAACCGCCAAACTACCGCCCATCAACTTCATTAAGCCCAACCAACTCAACGCTCTTGATGTGTGCGTGAGTCGCGCGGTTTGTCCCGTTAATGAGTCAATTGTGCCCCCGACGTGTCGTCGCTGTTTGCCTTGGCGATATTGATTAGGAAGATACCCACTCGCCGCATTATTATAATTTAATATCGAAGGGCGGCCACAGCGGCCAGGCCGGGCCGGCCTAACGAAACTGCTGCGATAAGCAAACTCGTCATAAATGCTGATAAGAGCATTTATCGATCGGCCGGGCGGTTTGTTCATTTGACCGTAATTACTTACACACCCGCACACACACATGGGAGATTCGTAGGGTCGAGGATTTGGCAGTTGTAGGCCCCTCAGCTGAGGCCTTGGGGCTGGCTCAAAATTCGTGAGAAAAGTATGGTAAGTTGGACGGTTGGGCCCTCGGGGATGCTTGGCCATAAAGATGACAAAAGCTTTTAAGCAAACTTTTGAAATATTCACGCAACAAATAAACGAATTGCCGCCACTCTTTCTGTCGCTTTATTTTTATTTTTTGCGCTTTCAGGTGGCGAACGGATTTTCTCCCAAGCATTTCCCATTTGCCTTCGCCTCTTTGCTCTGCATAAGAAATACAAAGTCAGCAGGCGACGCGACGCTGCCAGAGGGCCGACAAAAATATTGGCGAGGCATTTCAGTTGCATAAATATTTTTGTTTCATAGATGCGCTGCGGCTGCCGCCAAGCGAAGCCCGAAAGGTAGGCAAGTTGGGGGCACTTGGGAAAAGTCTGTCTAGTTTATTTCCATTGCAGTGTCACCCCGGCAGCTGCGAGTCGAGCGTTAAACTGACACTGCCCGCCGTGTCCCGGACAGTTGAAAGAAGTGAGGCCTGCACGCCCGGGCAAAGTGGCCCGAAACAACTGGCAAGGTGAGTTAAGTGCGCGTGGCGCGGGCAAAAAACTGAAAGTGGAACATAAGTAAGCGCCATCCGTCGGACTGTCCAACTGTCTGCTTGTCCTTCCGCACTTCTTGGGGCTCCTTAGCTGCGCCCTTTGCCGGCTGCATGCGTTGCTAAGTGCGTCACCGTCGTCGGTGGCTTTGGCGGTGCCCGCAAAAATGCCCTTTTTGATGTGCGTAGCCCGAAAAGTTTTCGCTTTCCTGCCTTGGGATTGTTGTTCTTTTTTTGGTGGCCCATTTCTTGGTTTCTGTTTTGCGGGCTGCAAGTTATGAACTCGTGTAGTTAAGTTTTAAAGCTAAGCTGCGGATTATGTATTACTTTGCCGTGGTTGCTGCTACTACTTTTTCTGCTACTTTTTCTACTACTTTTTGCACTCCCCTTCTTTTGCGCATATTTATTATTATTTTCCCCCAGCTTTTTTGGTCCTTGGTGAACTCTTACTGTGTGTGTGGGTGTGCGGTGGTGCGGTTTTTATGGTCAAGCCAAGCGAACTTTGCCCATTGCGCTTTTAAGTACCCGAAAAACATCAACTGCCCTCCACTCGTTGGAAATCCTTTCTAGCCCAAAAATAACAATGATCAAATATTCAACCGACTGCTTCAAAAATGTATTAAGAGCTCGACAAACTTTATCTAAATAACAAGCCCCAAAAGGGGATAAGTCAAATCGGCTTTTAAGGCAAAAACTAAGCAAACACCAAAATGGCAGGCAAACCAGAAAGACAACAATCCAAACACCCAAACTAATCAATACAAAGAAAATATTGAAGCAAATTTGCCTGCCGCCCTTCTCTCTCCTAGACAATCCCATCCTTTCGTCGGCCCGGCCCGCGAGTGTGCGAAACATTGTAATTTAAATCCATTTTCAACACGTCACCAATCAAAATGGCAAAAAGCTTTTGCCCGCACACACACACACGCGTGAATAGAAGTGTGTAAGCAAACACAGAGCCAGCGCCAGCGCCATCGCTGGTGTCTGTGCCGTCGCAGCCGCATAACTCAAAGGATCAACAAGCGGCAACGTCTGCTTCTTAGCGGCGCTGTTGTGAAAACAATAAGATTAGCTTACTTTTGCCGGGGCCGGGAGGACAGGCAGGAAGGAACGGCAAACGTGAAAATAAAATGAGAAAACAACAAGAGCGGCAAAAAGAAAAACAAAAGCCGCACATAGGAAAATAAACAAAGAACCGCAGCAGCGGCAACAGCTCCGGAAGAAAGTTGCCAAGTTCCCGGGCTCCCCCCGGTGGGTGAAGGGGGACCAATACGCCTTTTCGCCCGGCCATGTGAAGTTATTAGCCCAACGAAATCCTTTAACAGCACACGCACGGCGAGTTAGACAAATAGGCCAGTCGGGGCCCAACAAATCAGCGGCGATTTGGGGGAATCAGGCGGCCGACAGGCGGCTTGTCAAGCCGGCCAAATTAAATAAATGGCAATGCCAGTTGCCGGCAGCTGTTGTAAGCCCGACGCTCCCCTGATTAACCCGAAACTAAACTTGCAGCCACGTCAGCTGCACTGGCGTTCGTGGTCGCCTCGTAAGCCTTTTGCTAATCAGTTTGATCCTTTTCGTGGCTTAGACCTTTGACATTCGCAGTGACAGGGGGTCCGAGGTGTTAACAAGGCTTACCGCCGTCTTTCCTGCTGCCGGATGTGTCAAAGTTTAGCTGCCTCAAATTAATCCCGTTTGTTTGGCTTGGCGAGATTTTTTCCGCAGATTTTTATTCAATTAATTGGCGGAGTCGCCCCGAGTCACCCGGACCCGCCGGCGTTTGTTTCGTCGTTTAATTCAATCACCAGGCAGCCTGGCTGCACTGGCAACGGTGACGGTGCCCGCCTCGCGCAAAGGACACAGCACCGTGGGGAGAAATTTCTGGCAAGTGTTGCAGTGCAACAACCGAGCGAGTGCACATTTAACCCGGCCACGCACACAAGCGGCAATTATGATGATTACTGAAATTACCACAGAGCAGCGCCAACAATCTCCGCCCAGTTGGCACTCGCCGACTTTCTTTGGGGTGGGAGAAGAGGCTTTGGAGGGACTATTAATCAATTGCGGGGGATCGAAGGACTTTCTTTCTTCGAATTAAATCTCAATCTATATTCCTGGTGCCGGTGGGGGTTATTGTTTTGCGGTCCCGGCCATCCCAAGTGGCTGTCAACCCTTTGCCGATGGCAGCAAAGCATTGGGCCAGCTCAAAAATTAATTTATCAAAATTACACACAGACAGTCGGCCAGACAACCCAAGACAGCCACACAGACCTTCAGACAAAACAATCACATGTCAAATTCGGGACCTGTGCCACGGGGGCCAACGACACGGACAAGGGTTACGGCCAGGATTGGCTGGCTGGCGGCGGGCTCACAGGATAGCTGAAGGGTCCACCGTCCTCGCGTTGTAACCACAAACAAGCCGCCCCCGAACTTCAAGTGCATTTATCTTCATTTCTTGGCGCGCCGAATGGCCCGGCTCGAGTCGAGGGGATCGCTGAACCGAGTGACATGTGTGCGGGATTCCAAACTGAAGCTGCGAACCAGGCGATGGGCGGGGAAATAATTCCAAGAAAAAGACGTTACCGTAAATGGTCGAAACAACTGCAGAAATTTCGAGGGAAAGCCAGCGCCCCACCGCCCCAACGGCTAAGGTGAAAAAAAGGGCAAAGCACCGACAGATGACATATTAGAATCCGGTTACGCGGCAGCCCAGAGATGCCAGTCAAAAAGGACTTGGCTACAGGGTTTCATTTTGCCCGCAAATACCCTGCAATCCGAGGCGAAGGCAGGGCCAATGGGTTCTCTGCCTCTGGTTGGCCAGCAAGCCAAGGAGAAGTTGTGGGACGGCAAGGGCATCTGCCTATGGGTGTGTGAGAAGGTTCTACTTTTTTTTTGTTTTATTTCTATTTCCACGTTTATCGCTGGCGTTACCGTTATGCGAGGGTTTTCGACCCGCTTTCCGGTTGTTCTATGCTCTGGCATGCGACGCAATCACTCAGGCGGTGAAATCTTGAAATGTGAGCGTGAGTACGTGAGTGCGTCCTGCCCGCACGTGTGTGTGAGTGTGTGGGGAAGCTGATTTGGAAATCCTGTATTGCTGATTTGCTACCGCCACTGTTACTTTGCTTTCTTTCGGTTCTTTTTCCCCTTAGCTCAGGTGGATTGAATTCCCCGAAGGCATCTGCACTGCCCTCCCCACACCCGAAAAGGAGCGTGCTCCGTGCGTGTGTGTGCGTCATAGTTTGCGGGCATGGCAACATCGAAAATGCTCCATGATTTTTACTCGACAAAAGTGTCACCGAAACTCAGCAGCTCACATGCAAATTTCTGCCCTGGCCAAAATGTTCAACTTGCCTCGTTGGCTACAGTAAAGTGCCTCTCTCCGCCCCTTTCTAATGCTCGTTGTGTGTGTGTCTTTTTTGTAGAAAACCCTTGTGGTGGTGGTCTCAGTGGGGCTGGTGTATCATTTGGCTAACAAGAATGTAGGTAACAGGGCCACTGCACATTATTAGCCATGCGAAATGTTCTTCCCATTTGTGGCATAAATTGTCAAAGCGCAAAAAGTGTAGCATACTTTTCAGCTGTTTCCATGCAAATTGTCGGATAAATTTTAATAAGGAAATAGAAAGCTCGATATGATTGAACAGCAGCAGCTGCTCAAGTGAAATTTCAACTGCTTAAATTTCCACCTTCCAGATGATTCGCTTGTCTCTCTCTCTTGGCTTGCTGGCCGTTGTTCTTTTCCGCAGGTTATTGCGGGCTGCGTATGTCAGCGCCGTCGTCTTATCTGGGGCTTTGCACGCCGCGTGCAACACACACACACACAAACACAACAAATGACAAGCAAACAGAAAAAAAGCAGTCGCTAAGGCGGCCAATCACAAAAATGACAGCAGCCACTGAAGGTGAACAACAGGCAGCTGCTGGCTGCCTGGAAAGAAGATCGAGAGCAGCAAGCAAAGCCAATGAACAAGACGCTGGCCAACAACAGCAACAATAACATAGCCAGAAAGGCAGACATGTTGACAATGGGGCCGGGCCGGGTCGGGCCGAGAGTGATGGGCGGGCGCAAAAACTGAATGAAATGAGAAATTGTATAAATATGTTGGCAGGCCAGACAACAACACACGCACACAAGATAAAATCCTCACACACACACAAAGAAAGCCACAGCCTCCTGTCCCGTTGCCCTCAGCAGTCACTGCATTTTAAGAGATTTCCAACTAGAACAGCGTTGACTTTCCCCAGTCGTCGGTGTCACCGTCGCCATCGTCGCTGCCGTTGTTGTTGGCGTTGGCGTCGGTTGAGGTAAGGCAACAAGGCCTTTTACTAGGATTAGTAGTTAACAAGAGGACTCGACTTACACACACACACACAGCGACACCGACAGCTGCTCGCCCCCCCACCCGTCCAAAATGTAATCAGTGAAATGTAACTGTATTGTCCGTGTTGTTGGTGCGGCTGCTGTTGGATCAACCAAGTCATCATAAGCTGACTGGTGCAGCCTCTTAACCTTTTTTTGCGACAACTGCCCGCCACCGCCCCCGCCCCATCGACGGACCATCTCTTTTTGAGTAGTTCACACAGCCTGGTCAACCTCAAGGGTCTTGGGGGTCCTCTCACGGGATCTTTGCGACTAATGCGACGCGCCGTCAGCTGGCACACTCCGCCTGCCCCACCACTGCCAACTGCCATCGAAAAGGTGACAGCAATGCCCCTGGCTGTGGGCCGAGACCACAATCCACTCAGTTCTTATGGAGGCGGTTGTCGGCCGGTGAAGGCTGCTCCTGATGCTTTCATTTAAGTAATCAAAATATGCTTTTGCTTTTGACTGTGGGCTAAGCAGCCGTGCCATTCATTTGGGCCGGGAGTGCGTGCGCCCCCGGATGCCTGCGGTTTCGGCAGCTCCCCCGCAAAAACTATGCAGTCGCCCGTCTTTGTCAGTCAACCGCAGCCGAGTGAACCGAACAAATGAAGACACGGAGAACACGTGTGGGCGGACGTACGAGAGCTTTTTAAACTCCACCACTGACTTTGTGGCTTACGAAATTAAAATTAGAAATTGGTAAGGACCGACCGACCGCCCGCCTGACAAATGCCTTCGCATTTATGAGTGGCCACGGAATCTTTTGCTCCAGCCTCGTCTGGTTGTGTCTGTGTGTGGGTTGTGGGATGGATTTGTGTGCGGTCGGGTATTAAGTTGGCTAGAAATCGCAATTAATCAGAGCACCGTCGACCCACATAATGACCGACCCCGACCGACCCGTAATAGTTTCGAGGGACCGAAATTTGCATATAAATCGTTGTTTTGTGTTTTTGCAACTTAATTGCCGCATTAATAACATTTAAATCGGAGAGACTTAAACCGCCCAATGGGATGTCTTTAGTATTTTTGAGGGATCTACTCACGTTGTGGCTCTGGTTCTGGTCGGTTTTGAGTTCACGATGATTGGAGAACTGCACGTAGACCATCCGTCCACGCATCTGCGGCGGATTGACTGTGTAACAAGAGACCATTGAGGTGGCGGCCACCTCGTCGGCCATTTCGATAAATGCTTGGTTCTTTCCCTTCAAGACGAGCACATTTGTCACGCGACCGAATGGTATGCCCAAGGCGACTACATCAGATTCGCCCGACTCGTTTGGAATGTTGCGCAAGTGGACGACTTTGGAGGCTTTGGCTGAAACGAGAAAGCAATTCGTGGATTCAAAATTAATAAACTTTAAAGAGCAGCAAGTGAAAATCGACTCTATCGAGTCCATCAAGGGGGGACGGCGGCAAAGCCTTGCCAATTTTCCATTAACCGCAACACAAAAACGCGGTAATGCTTCAAGCCGATTTTGTGCCATGCCCCCGGTGAATGGCCGCTGGCTGGTGGCCTCGGGCCGCTCCGTCTAAAAAGCCGCTTAAAATTTCATGTCCTACGATTCGCAACGTGCAATTCGGCAGACCCGAGGCCGCCGTGTCCCGGCGAAAATGTGTTAAAAATTGCCACTTAATGGCCATGGCGGCGGTCCGCTTTCGCTCTGTCTGGACTTCCGCTTCCGACGCTTAATTTGTATTTTTCTGCAGCCCAAACCCTCGGCCCTCGGAAAGCACACAAAGCGAAACAAATAAAATGCTTGATAGCAACGACAAACGTTGCCACATTTGTATAAATTTTGCACAGTTAAGCGGCCAGCCAAAGGACCATCGACCGGACTGTCCGAGCCAGCCTGGGAGACAATGGAGGCATCGCATAAATTCATTCATTGCCCACTTTCAACGGCTGTGAATAATCCACACGGCGACAATGTCCGGAGCTGGATGCTGAAACAGACCAACCGATCGACCCAGCGACACACAGACAGCCAGACAGTCCGCCTGACAGTCAACTGCAGGCAAGAGACATCGTTTGAGGCTTTTAGGCTGTGTCAGTTGTCGTTGCTGTTGCGGTGTTGCTGCTGCTTGCCGGCTCCGTTTGTTTGTTATTTTTGCATAAATAAAAGTTCCCGTGGCGCTGCAGTTCGCCAGTTGTCGGCCCGAACGACCTGGCCGGGGGCCACAAATGGGATTTTAGGTTACCTATGCAGCTGCTGTTGCTGCCACTGTTGCCGGTGGCAACATTTCAGGGATTTCCGAGCTGCCTGCCTCACACTCCTCCTGCCCGTCCGAAGTGCCTTAAATTTTTATAAACAAAAGCAAACAAATTTGCAGTCATGTCTGCTGGCCGCCTGCCTGCCACATGTCCTGCTCTGCCGCCGCCGCTTTATACATAACAAAAAAATATTGTTAGTGTGCAGCTAAGCTGCGGTGGCAGCCTCCCTCCTCCGCCGCTTCCTGGCTGTTGTCGTCGCTGTCGGTGTTAGTCTAGTTGGCGCTTAGTCAACACCTGTTAATGTGTTGGTTCTCCCAGTTTTTTTCCGCGGTCTCATCCCTGCATGTGGGGGGCGAGTGTAGCGGGTCGGATGGAGTTGGCTCTCTTTCTGTTTATATGCAAATGAAATGTACCCGCTGCTTGGTTGGTTTGCTTTTTTTATAGACACGAGGAGAGTGGGAAACGGCGGTTCTGTGGTTGGTGTAGGCCAACATCTGCGCATCCACCTAATTCCGCAGTTTTGCCTCGAAAAGTAGGCAACACTTTTTTTTTAATCTCAATACAAAACTCCTTCCCTCCGCAGAGTCGCTTGAAAGCTGTTTTTGGTTTTCCTTGCCAATTCATATTTTCATTTGCCGATTTTCCCTTTCATATTTCCCCTTCCTGAACGCGGCCCGCTCACTCCAGTCGATCACGAAATTGAACTCTGACGGCAACTCTCATTGACCTCCTTGGGTCAGTGAAACAATTGAATAAACCACAAAAGCGGAACAATTCGAAGGCTCTGCTTTCTAGCCCGCGAGTACACTTTGCCATCTCCGGCAAAGGGTTGGGCCAACTGAAGGGACCCCGGTTGCAGCCTTTCCCCCGCCACTGACCATCAGAAAGCAAAACTAATCGGAAATTACACTTTTTGATTAGTTCGAAACGGAAATGAAGTTGAAACGAAATTATGCAGCCAAACACGCCGACCGTTCTGAGCATCAAGCACCGACCAGGCTCGAAAAATTTATTAAAAATCAATGACCGACGGCCCCGTTGCTTCGACTGCCCGCTATAAATAACAGAGAGCGAAGGCAAAAAGGCCAAATAAAAAAGAGAAGCGGAAATGTTCTCAGCGCAAGACAAACAACAAATCAAGTGCCGCTGGGCAGCCGGAAAAACCGGCGACAGCGAAAATATGTAAAACTATCTATCATGCATGATGACGCCGATGGCCGCCACCAAAATCCGATGAACAAAACTGCCGGCGACAACAGCAGAAAAAAACACCAACTAACGCTGCGAAACTTGTGGATTTTTTGACGTTTTGCCATCAACAATTCAATTTCGAGTTTATTCTTTTTGGCCAGAGGAAGTTGCAGCGCTGGCTGGCTGGCTGCTGGTTAGATGGATGGGCTCAAATCGCCAGCGAAAAGCTGTTCGATTGTGTGAAAATGAAAACTGTAAAGGCAATGAGCAAAAATCGACCAAACCCCGCCGTTCGTCCAGTCGAGGGAGCAACAATGCAGGGACCAACGCGGCGTTGGGCTTAATTGAAAAGGAAGATGGCAACAGCGGAAGGTGCACCGGAAAGCGCTCGAAGCTACCAAAAACAAGGACCCACCACCAGATCCAGCGTCACCCCCCGTCAGACTGGCCAGCCTTTGTTCGTGCCTGCCCAGCCGCCGGCTAATTTGTTGGCCATTTCGCGGACATTTCTGGTGACATGGAAAAACCGCCCGTATTATTTAAATGCATGCCGGGGCCGACAAACAATGGGCCCATCCAACAAAGGGCCTGAAATAATCAACACGGCATTGCAAAGCGATACGTTTCAAAAATAATTACCCCGCCGGTTTGGGCCGCAAACAGACAAACAAACAAATTGAGTGCATAATTTGTTGTCAATATGGCGGAAAATAAATGACCCGGCCGTTGTCAATTGAGTGCAGTCGGCACCGACGGACGGATGGCCAGGCAGCCTTATTAAGGAGTTTCCTTTTGGAATCAATGCGCGTTAAGTCGTCGAGTTGGCGAATTAAACTTTCTCCTTGCCGGCGAGCCTGGGCGGCTGGGAAATTTGCATGCGTTAATGATGTTCGCATTGCTGATGTAACTACCGGGATATGAATAGCAATCATATGCACTGTTGCGCGTTAAAATGAGCTGTAAAAATGGCAGGCTAAAGTTCAAGCCCACCCACCGCCGCAGCGGCCGTGAGCAGCATTTTTCAATTAAACGCTTTTGCAATGTCATCGTCGCCATCATTGCCAACGCCGCTGCTGAGTTGCAGGCCCGAAATATAAATAAATAATTTTATTTATGGCTAATTGAAAAGTTTACAAACTGTAATTGAGTTCGCACTCACACTGCGGCCCAAAAACCGGCCAATCGGTCCGGCATATTGAATGCTCAGCTGTGGCCCGCGTCGTGCGTGTGTGAAACAATTCCATGGGACGGGACGCTTCATGTTAATTAATGACAATTTAAATTCATAAAGCAAACAAAAAACCCAAATATGTAAATGAAAATGAATGGCGAACCGAACCGAACGAACGGACACAAAAGCCGTAGAGGGCGGCAGACATTCGGCTGGTGGGTGTGACCAAGGGAAAAGTAAGTGCTGATTGTTAATAACAATTAAATTTATGCTTACACGGCGACATTTAATGATTTCAGGCCAACGAATGCGTCACTCTGGCTCCTGGGCCACTGCCTCAAATTATGCAACAATAAATTCGGTTTTACAAGCTCGCACATCATAAAATTTAAATTGCTGGGCGTTGTCTCTTTCGCCTCCTTCATTAGTGTGTGTTGGTGTGTGTGTGTGACTCAGCGATGTTTACTTTGGTCTTTTCCGGCTGGCATAATTTAAACATTTGCCCAGCGCACATTAATCAATCATGGAAAGCGTGAACACACACGCAGGGGGAAATGTAAGCCAGTCGGCCGCCATAATTGAAAATAACGATTTTTTTCTCGACCCGCCCATCATCTCTCACAGAAAACGTAATTCATTAAAAAATGGCACACACACACATGCGACGAGGAAGACAGCCAGCCCGGCAGACTAGACGACGCCGCTCGAAGGAGTCAATGGACGATGAATGCGACTCTGACGACTCCGACGACGCTTACAAATTTTAATTGCATTTCAATTACGCAAATAGTGTGGGCGGCGCTCAGGGCTCTCCCAGCCGTCGTCGTCTTGCCAGCGATACTGTCTCACCACCGACGGTGCGTTGCCCAGCATCTCGAGCCACAGACCCGCCGCCACACGGCCCCCTCGACTTGCACTTGCAATCGTAGAAGAGGCATAAAGTTTTTCCACTTCATTTGAAAATTATAATTACCGAGGATCCTTGCTTTTATTTGATTTGTAGAAGGCAAGCGCGTGTGTGTGTGTGCAAGCGAGCTGGCAAATTTAAATTTAGTTATTTCTTGATTGAGTTCAAGACTCGAGTTGCCGAGCAAACGAATTTAAGTGCAATTACGTATTTCTTAAAAACGCTTGACCGCAGGCGCTGACACGCCTCCTGCTGGGCTGGCACAGTTTGACAGCCACTGCGAGGGGCTTGGGGGGCTGTGAGTCATGATGACTGCTTGCCCGCCGCTCGCTCAATATTTGCCCGCAAACAGAACCACAGAAGCCCCACTGTCCGCCCAACTGTCAGCGAGAGGGGCAGCACGCCGGCAACGGAGTTACAGAAATAAAAATATGACAATATTATTTTATTGACTGCGAAAATATTTACACGCAATGGGCCAGAAGGAGAGGGGGAGACAGCGGGCGGCTGAATGACACTCCAATTGGCACCCGGGCTGGACAAAGCTGTCGCCTTGATTGGTTATGGTCATAAAAATAAAATAATATGAGCATTTAAGTGGCCCGCACTTGAAATGAGTCGATTGGTTTCTGACCCTTTTCCGGGCGGCGGACGAGGTTTGGTTGGTCATTTGATTCGGCTTTTTATTTGATTTCTGACCCGGAAGTCACGGGTCAGCACGCAACAAGAGTGCGCGCGTTTGTTTCGTAACTCAAAACCAATAAACTGATGTAAGTTCTCAGGAAATTAAATCACCAATTGCAAGCTTAACTCGTCTGCCTGTGTGGTATTAAATTTAGAAAAAAACCGCATTGCCTACTTTTTTGGGCAGACGTCTGGCGATCGCATTAGTCGCAGCCAAATGAATATGTATTTTTTTGCAGCTTACGGATTTACCTGATACTCGTACAGTTCGTGGGGATTTTCCATATGCAATGTTTTTTCTAGCTCGGCTTTGGTTGCTTTTGCTTTTTCACACGCTGACCGGGGAACGGCGACGACTAAAACCCAAAAATCGGTCAATAAACAAACAAATTTCTGGTTCGCTTCAACCAACAACAGCGACACCAGTGCACTGCAAAGGGTGACCAGTGGGTGACCAATAAAAATACACACCACTGCCCACACACATCCCACCGTTCCCCAAAACACGCGACTCTCTCGTTGGGGCAAATTAATGGCCATGGCCACAGCACCGGCAAGGAGGGGCTTTCTGACACCCTGTGGGTCCTGGCGGTCCAATTTCTCTTACATTAAATATTCATAATAAAAATAAAATAAATCAAACGTAACTATTTATTAGACGGCCGTGCACGGCCAGTCCCCCAGGCCGAACTTTAAGTGTCCCGGCGACGGCCAGGCCGACACTTTAAGTTGCGGCCAGGACGAAAGGAGGGGCGTGCCTGTGGCCTGCACATGCCCAAGTGTTTTTATTACATTTACGTGAAAAATTTGTTGCATGCGAGTTTGATTTTGTGGCGCTCCCTCGGCGTCGTCGCCGTCGTCAACGCTAATCCGATGTAACGGAAACGTACGCTTCGCCTGTGTGCGTATTGGTTTAGTGGCATAAAAATACAATTGACTGAGGGACAGACAGACGAACAGACCGACCGCACAGGACGCTCAAAATGACAGCCAGACGACCTGGGCTCGGGCACAAAAGCGTGCGACAGGCGATTGGACGTGTGGACGACGGCGAGTACAATTTCGGCATTGACGACCAACCGACCGACGGACCACAAACGTGCGCCTGAGAGTGTCGAGTGTCATTCGATGGGACCGGACCGTCCGTGTGTGGGCGGCGCGGCGTGTGTTTGTTTAAGGCCTGCGTTCTTGCTGGCTTCCCGGCGCCCCCTGACCGGCCTTTGTTGCCTTTGGATTTCTGCTATTTACTTGTCTGGCTTTTGTGGCTATTGTAGGACGGACGAGCGGACGGGTGGACGAAGGCCGCCTGTGTATCGGTATTTGCAATGCAATAAAAGTGTCCTTACACATTTTTATTTAGCAATTTTGCTTTTGTTATTATTTTTTGCAAAAGTTACTCGCGTCGGCAGTTTGCCATTGTGCGCGTGTGTGGCTCTGTGTGTGCGTTTGTGCCAAAGTGGTTTCAATTCAAGTGACCGCAGGAACACGATCCCTCTTTCACCCTGGCCATTGAATTCATGGGATTTGCCGGCTACTCACGCACGCACACGTGGCCCACAGCGAGAAATTAAAGCCAAATTTCTGCTTTAACGGAAGGCCCGCAGACTGCCAACGGGGCAGACTCGCTGTTCTCTGTGTTTGCGCAAAAAACTTCCCGTTGGAAATTAAAATGGCCGCAGGTGGCAGGTGTCAAGTGGTAGAGGCAAAGTTGGCCCCGTCTAGGCGGCCAGACCGGTAGACCCTCCTCCGGCTGACTGGTTCGAGTTCTATGCGTTGGCGCGACCCCATAAGCCTCGGGTGTCTTGCCCACAACAGCAACAAAATGGCGGGCCACCCCAGGACCGCCCACGTCCTCGTCAATCCGTTTTGCCTCCTGCTGGCTGGCAACTCTTTTTTCCGGCTGACCCTGGACACACCTCTGGCCGCAAGTGTGTGTGTGTGGGGTTTGTTGCTTTTTAATTAATAGAAAAGTCCTTTGTAAAGTAATAAATAAATATTATGATTTTGCTTTTTGCGTTTATTTTAGCCTCACTTGCCCTCCCCGCCCGCCACCTGTCTGCCTCACGCACACACACAGCAGACTGACAGGCGACCCGACATCGATTGCCATTCATGGTCTCGGGTTGTTTGGCGCGGCCTTTTGACTGCCCTGCGACGACCCTTCGGTTTCTAATGGCACCGCCAGCCTAGGAATCCCTTTCCGATGAGCCAGCCAGCTGTGTGTGTTTTTTTGTGCTCACCACAATCAGTTAATTACAGCGAAATCATTGCCACTTGACCCTCGGTCCTTATCGTCGTCGTTGGCCGGTGGATCTCCTGCCTTCTTCCATATGCTGGGGGAGTTTTTAATGAGCGCTAATTGAAAACTGCGCCTGGCCGCCCAAATTGCCGGCAACGTTGTCCTCAGCCAGACCGGCGATGCTGGGCATTAATTAAATTTTTCGTCCAATAAGCGTTCGATAACGGTAAACATTGTTTATTTTAATAACCGCCAAAGGCGGCCCACAGCGCGTGCCAGCAACATGGCAAAAACGGCCTACAGCGGAGGTCGAATTTTTACATTCTGATGTAAGTCGAGGGGAGTCGGGGGTCAGTGGGTGGGCGGATAAGTGAGCCGGAGGGCGTATTGATTTGTTTGCCGTTCAAATCATTTTGTGGTTGTGTGATTTTTTGGTTATTGGCCAACAAAACGTACACCGCCGCCGCCGCCGCCAACGACTGCCAAATATTTGCCTACTCTGCGGTTGTGTGTGTGCGGCTTTCGCGCGCGGTTTTTGATTAGCTTTATTACTTTGCGGCCGCACACACTCACACACACACATACACGCGTGCCAGTGGTAACTCTTGTGTCTTTGGTTGGACGGCTGTGGGCGTGGCAGTCAATGGGCAGTCTAATTAATGTTCCCAAAGTGCGTACACCGCCGCCCAGAGCCAGTGAGTTTGTTCTTCAGTCGATTTTTCATATTTTTGGGCCGCGCGGGTTGGCCAACAACAACAACAACTGTTTGTTGACTTATTTTCTATGCTAATTAGTAGGTTAATTGGCTATAAGCCCGAGCTCTTTCATTGTGCGCTCAATGGGAGTGAGAGAGGCTTTCATCGACTGCCGGCCTGTCGAGCGCATTTAATTAGGCCTAAGTGACTACTGTCTGTGTGTTAGTGTGTGTGTGGTATAAATCCACTAAACAGTGTGAATCGATAGAAACTTAAGCAAACGCCCGCTGCCCAGACCCTGAGGGAGCCACACGATAAACGCGCCTAATTGCAGAAGGAGGAGCTCGTAAAATGTCTAAGGGAGCGGCTATCAAACGCACAGGCAGTGGTTAGGGTAGACAAATAGTAGAGACACAATAGATATAGGATGAAAATAGGAGAAAGGGAAATAACATTGAACTTACCAATACCGCCAGACAACGGCTCCAATTTGGCCTTCTTTGTGGCCAAGTCCTGATTGTTATTATCGGAGGCAGGCGCCATGACTGCAGCTTGACTCAAAAGTTCGTCGCTTCCGCGCTGCAGGATTGACCGACCGACAGTTGGGGGTTTTGAGTTTTTTGATTGATTGCGTTTTGTCGGTTTGGTAGAAGACACCGGACAGGCGACAGGCACAGGCACAGGAACAGCAGAGAAGTTCAAGATCAGATTCAGATATTTTGATATACATTTATATATAAAGTTGGTGTGTGGTAGTAGATGAAGTAAGTACGGTACATAAAAAGAGAAAAAATAAAGAGAGAGAACAATTTAAATATTTGATTTCGCCATTTCCAAGCAGCAGCAACAACAACAACAACAGCAACAACAACAAATTACAGCGATTTATTCTCGAAGCGCTTTGTGTAGCCTACTTTCCCGGGCCCGCGGAGGAGAAGGCGCCGATTGGGGGGGAACTTTCTGGGTGGCCCGGTGTCAGGAGAGGCCAGACAATCAGTTAGCTGAGACGAGGTAAGGGGCGCAGAGCGAAAGAGGTGAGGCGGGGAACGCTTAAGTTTAAGTGGCCCTTCAAGTGGCTGCCTTCTTCTTGTGGGCGGGTCAGATTTCAATTGTTGGCTTCTTCAATGGGTGTGTGTGTGTGTGTGGGTGCCAGAGGTGGTCGTAATTTAATTTACTCGGAGATGACTTTATTAACTTTTCGATAAATAGGTTAATTTGTGGGCGGCTTGAAATAGTTGAGCTCAAAAAGATTCAGAAATGGAAAGGAAATGTAAAACAAACGAAAAATATTTGAAAATGAATTGCTTAAGTTGCTTCCAAAAGAAGGAGGATTTTTCACTGGGTTCTAAGCCCCATCAACCTTTGTTGAAAGAACGTCCCGAATCTCCTTTTGGGTCTTTCGAAGTCAAAGCCTTCGTAGAGCCCATCAGTCTGCTCTAAGTCTCACCTTTAAGGATTTAATTTCCTTTGTGTTTGCCATTGTTTAAATCAAACGCTCCCTCTCCTATCGTGGATGCTTGTCTAGGCCCGCCTCCCTGTTGGCTACCCAAACCGAATTGTGGGCCGCCAGCCAACCCTTCGGCTTCCACTTTCCACTCAAAAATAAACAAGTTCGCTTATACAAATAAAATATTAAATAATCCGCGAGTTTTTGGTGGAAAATGAAAAGCCCTTTTCCCCGCAAATCCCCAACCTGCCGGCCATTTTCCACGTTAAATACACAAAACTTCTGATTCCCTCTCGCTCGCTTTTTTTTATCGCATTTCCTTTTTTCGCCGTGTTATTTTCACTGGCGGTTTTGGAAAAGCATTTTAAATGCAAATAATTGCAGAGCCCGGAAATTCATTTAAATTAAAGTGGAAAAGCAAGAAGCACCAACACCAACAACAACGACAACATCGGCAAGACTCCGTGGGGCAAAGCAATGCGCTTGCCAGCACTGAATGACAGTGCAAATAGCGGCGCTAAAATCTAATTACACAGCCTTCTTATAGTTACTTCTAGTTAGCCGTTGTCGACCCACGGTAACCAACAGCAACAACAGCGGCACATAAGTGTATTGTAATTACTTGTGACACTTAATTACCGCACTCCCGGCAGTCGAGAGCTGTGAAAAAGTGCCGGCCAGCGGAGGCCCCCCCAAAGGAAGAGTTCAAGGAGGGGATCACAAACCAAGTTAAGCCAAAACATTAAATGTAATGCTTGCCATAAAAATAAAGCTGCTCCTACTGCTGCCGCACAACTTCAAGTGGCAGAGACGCTCCAACGAATACGGAATGCTCTTTAGACCCATTCGACTGGGAGGATCATCAGGCAGACAGCAACACTCCAGGACAACTTATCCTCTCCCAGCTAATAAGCTGCTTTGAAATGAAGGCAGAGTATAAAGCCCGTCGTCTGCTCATTGCTGACTTGGCCATGCATTAGCACAATGGCAGAAAGTCAATAAATGGCCAAGGGGCAGAGGCAAAGAAAAAGAGAGCATGGGGGCGGGCAATGTCAGCCACGGTTACTCGGGCAAAAGCCAAAAGAGCGCGCGTAAATTGAAAAGGGTAATTTTGTGTGAAGTACCGGTGCACACACCCACACACACGCTTGCTCCACTCCTTATTCTGCTCGAATTCCCTGCCCGTGGCATCCCCTTTCGGTTGGTCTAGCGTGGGTGCCCCTGTTGCTATCACTGCTGACTATGCTTGAATTCGCCACTTGGCTTATCGTTTGGCCACACGGGCGGCAGGGGACGCGGCGAGTCCGTTTAGCTTTCGTTCTGCTTTCGCGTTGCTTTGTTATTTGCTGTTTGGCTTTATTTTTATGTGGCTGCGACGAGAGATGGCGGGGGCGAGGCGGCGTTCTTCGGTTTTATATACATAAAAGAATTAGCTTAAATACAAAAACAACATGTGGTAATAGCAATAATAACAAAGCCAAACGTACGCGCACGCATATATCAGCTGGCAGGACGGACGCGGAACAGCAGCGGCGGCGGCAGTGACGGAGGCTTCAGTTGTGATAGACAAAAGCGAAAGCAAAAACCGCAAAAGCACTTCACTTGATAATATCACACACACACACGGGCAGAGAGCACAAAAAACCGACACACACATCCACCGGCGCAGCGCGTCAACAGCGGAAATTCGTACGCTCGCCGGGCGGATGTTCGGGGCGTGCCGGTGTGTGTGTGTGTGTGGTGAAGTAATGATATCAGAGGTCGCTGGCATTGTTGTTGGCGTTGCCTTGTTGCTGTGGCCCTAACATATGTTTTCTTTCTTCTGCTTCGGTGTACGTGGCTGGCGCAAAATGTGTAGCATACTTTTTTGGGCCGGCGAATTTACACCCCACGGCCCACAGCCGATTTGACGTGCATTACATTATCCGTTTATGAATCCAAAGTTGGCAAATAATTAAATTTTCAAACCCCTTTCAGGACCACCTTCTTATCCTCTAATGGATTCGTTACGCGGCCGCATTTACAGCGCAAATGGCCGGCCAGCGGAACTCCCAGAGCTCAAATCCCTCAGTATCTGTTGTAAGTGCTTTGCCGTGGGGATTTCTGTGTGTGTGTGTGAGTGTGTGGCGACTGACCAACTGACTGCGACTCATTGCATTACACGGCTCATGGGGCTGGCTTATGGAGCGTCTAGCTAGCTGAACAGCTGCCCGGAAATGTTATTTTAATATGCTCCCTAAAAAGTATGCTAAATATTTGATTAGTAACTGTGTCGCCCTCATGCATTCCACCCAGCAGCCCACCGGACTGGACTGTCCAGCCCTTTTTAGGGTCCATTGTTCGTTGGCGCTCTGAGCTTCTCTCGGTTTTAATGAATTTTTACAGCCCGGGCACTGAAATGATTTCAATTCTTTTATTCCTTTATTCTTGTGCTTCTTGTTCTTCTTGTTCCTTTTTCCAGTGCTTTTTCTATTTTTCAAAAAGCAACCATTCTGCCGCAGACATGGACCGACCCACGGACGGTCGGACAACCAACACTGCCGGCGGCCCTTTGGCTGGCCCAGCTGCCCGCTCTCACTCACTGATTTCTATGATGATGACATGTGCCTTTTTATTCCCCGCTCCCGCCTCCTCATCCAGCACGCTTCCTTTGCTTCCGTCTTTGTTGCCGGGTAACTGGGTCAGCGTGCAATTGTTGAGTTGGCGTTGCCGCTGCTGCTGGGGTTGTTGCTGTTGCCGCCGCCACTGGCCGAGAGATAATCACGCATATGCCTAACGGTTAAGTTTTTGAAGAGGCCGCCGTCGTCAAGCAGATGCCCAGGGTGCCAGCAGGAGGCAGCAGCGCTCCTTTGGCTGGACAAGTGTGCGTATGTCGTGGGTGCCTTTGCCTTTGTTGTTGGCTCTGCTGTAATGAGCAGCAATGCGTCAGCCAGGTCCTAGCCCCTCCCCTAACGCCCCTCAGTGGACTGTTTAATTTCGTTCGGCTTTTGATTTTCAAAGACGCTGCCCGGCAGACCCCATTTGGGGCGCACCTCGTTGATCAACGGTAATTGGGTCGCGCACAAAATTCCATATGATTATACAATCCTGGTGATTCATTTTTCTGAGGGTGGAGTTTAAATTAGCCTCGGCCATGTGTGGCCCGGCTAATGAGTAGGTCCCGCCGGAGCGCCAGTCTGCCAGCCTCTGGCTGCTTTTGTTGTTGGTCTTCCGTTGTGCAGATGACACTTGGGCCGGCATCCGGTCGCCCGGCTCGGTGTGCTGCTGCCAAGTTGTCATAATTCTGTTTACTCGCTGAGCTTCCTAATAAAACTTGGATGGCCAGAGAGCCCGCCCCGGTCGAGCAGTTGGAAAAAAGGGTCAACAGCAAACAACAACAACAGGCCGGGCAAATACCCAACGGCCATCGAGCAGGCGTCCTCTCTGTTTCGTTTCCTTCTTGCCGACAACAGCAGTCTCATAAAAGTCACCATCATCAACGTTGCTTGACCGGGCGAGTGGCTGCAACTGCAGCGTCTAAATGGTCCAGGCAATGGCCTTAAACAAACCATTAAAAAGAAGCAACTTTAATGGCCAATGGACTGGCCAACCGAACGAAACAAAAAACGCGATAGGATTCGCTCCCCAGACGGCCAGAGCCAGCCCGGCCCGGATCAACCGAAGAGAATTCATATTTCATTAACCCATCCACACTCGCCGGCCGGCTGGCGGGGCGGGCATATCAACGCCCTCATATGAATTCCGCTTGGACTGCTGGCGCTGTTCTTGTTCTGAATTTATGACGGCATATGAATATTAAAATCGAATATGTTGCTGTCGATTAAATGGCCGGTCTTTCATCAGTTGGCAGTCGTCGGGGCGGCTCAATTGCTCGCCGGCCTGATGGCGGTGCAGGCAGGAGCAGCGACACAGATACCAGTCGACATTTCCGGTGCACGCGGCAGCTCTTTGGTATCCTTGAAAGCCTTCCCCCCCATCAGAGGCCAAACAAAAAACCGAAACGAGGGCAGGCACAGCAAGAAAGCGGGGAAGCGCGGCTTGTGTATTGTTGGATTTACGTAGGTGGAAATAACAACAGTGGAAAGCGGCAGGCTGCGGGCTCGCGCGCTCGTTAAAATTTAATGGTGGACCGGTTAAAGATTCGGGGGAACCGCAGCAATCAAACTTCTGCTTATAAGTTTTAATTAAACGAGCATCAAATAGACAACCAGGCTGGCTGGCTGGCCGCCTTCCATTTGGCTGGCGGGCTCTTCTATTTGTTTGCAGGTTGTCGAATGATAAACGTGCCGGCGTTTCCGCATATTAGGAGCTTTGCCTGGCAACTTGTAGCTGCGGCCGGGGAACAACTACCCAGCCCACAATTCAGCCACAGACCCAACTCAAAGGCGGGCGGGCCGTGGAGACGAAGGCCTTGGCCAGAAAGCAATAAATTATATGAAAAAGCCGCCAAAGTGTAACAGCTGCGGCTGTTGTGGCCCTGCCGCACACACACACACACACAAGGAGAGGCCAACAGTTACCCCCCGGACACCTGCGCGCTGCGACTGACAGCTTGGTGGTTCGGCAGGCAGGCAGATCCTAGTTGCAGCAGCATCCCATTTACCGCAACTTTGATATGAAATGGAGAAGCCTTGACAACAACGACCTGCGGAAACGGAAGGAGAGAGAAGGATGGCAACCCTGGCGGAAGCCATCACGCGCAAGCAACCAAGTTTATTTACTTTTTATTTAAAGTATTTATCTGGAAAAGTGCTAGACTCGTCCGTCACTCGGGCAGCCGTTCGACGGGGAAGAATAGTCAACTCAATAGCGGGGATCCGGGGTGGCCACTAAATATTTACGTTTCGGCTTTTATTGCTTCGGAGAGTCAAGAACTCTTTTTATTTCAATTT
Source organism: Lissocephala sabroskyi (assembly GCA_037075105.1). Classification (NCBI taxonomy): domain Eukaryota; kingdom Metazoa; phylum Arthropoda; class Insecta; order Diptera; family Drosophilidae; genus Lissocephala; species Lissocephala sabroskyi. The sequence goes on along the minus strand of JBAMCP010000127.1, from coordinate 38,044 downwards.
GTTTGCATAAATATTTCAAGCGCAACTAAATTAGAATGTCGAAAGGCCTTCCCGTTGCCCCCATCGCGTCCTCTGTTCGTTCGACTGTGTGAAGGCGAGAAAAATACCCCCAATCTCCATATAAGTAGCGAGGGCGACTTTCTATGTGTAAGAGGGACTGGCAAAATAAACTTCCGCAAGTTTGGCCAAAACGATTTGTAGCAATTTCGCTATTAGAAGCAGGCCAGCCAGCCAGCCAGGCAGGCAGGCAGGCTCTCTCCCCCAACGGATGAGGATGGCGGTAAAACTTTTGCTGCTTATGCATTTATCACCTTTTTTTTGTGCCGTTGCCGCTTCTGCTGGTGTTCGAAAACTTTGGTCTGGCCTAGCGGCTCGGCCGACTGACATTGCCGGCGCCGCCAACTCCTGGCGGGCACATTTCGAGCTGCCGAACAGTCACCGCCCTGCCGGCTGCCTTTCTGCCCGCATAAATTATTCAAAACATGTGTTCGAGAGGAGTCTGCCAGCTATTCGACATATCCGAGTATGTGTGCGGGTGGCTGGGCAGCAAATGCAGTAGAAAAAGTCTCTTCAAGACGGGCGCGCTCAAAGGTAGGCAACAGTTTTTTCCCCATTTCGCATTTTTATCTTCCCCCGTCCTGACAATTCACTCGCCTGACATTTTCATTGATATTTCGTCCGTTTGCGTTTCCCTGTCTGTGTGCCTCGGCAGAGCTTACGCACGTTTAAGCCAAGGACAAGGGCGCCGGCAGCAACGGACAGAAGTTTTCAATTCCAGTTCGGGTCGGCCGAGTCTATTAAGATATTCACTCTAGTGTAATGTGACATCATATATACATACATATTTAAGTGTGTGTGTCAGGAGGGTGTGGGTGCGTTGGCGAACGAGTTGTATATGTAAATGACAGGCATTTGCTGTTTGGCATTTCTAATGAGCCAGCCCCTCATCCGTACAGTTTGGGAGCCACTGGGCTCGACCATTTGGGACGACCTTAGCAGCGATTACCTGCCCCATAAATCTTGGCATATTGATTTTGTTTTCCTTCTTCGGAAAGTTGTGTGCTTCGGGGTCCTTTTTAAAATAAATTATATGTTTTTAAAGCAAAGGCGAAGTCCATTACGAGACGGCCGACGACTGGCGGGTCAAGTCCAGTCCCTCCCGTCTCTCCCTCTGCCTTCATACAAAATTCAGTAGGAGTAAAATTTATGGCGGCTGGACAGTGGATCCCAATACCGTTGCCGTTGCCGAGGGTGTTAATATGGCCCGCTGGCCTTTGGCCCGGCCGTGCAATTCACTTGGTCTCGGCTTGCTCTGCCATTTTTGTGCCTTATTTATTTTTATGTGTTTCTATTTGGTTGTCGCGGGCTGTGCTTCTGTGCACAAGAGCAGCCAAATAAAAAATGCATTAAAAACGTCTGAACTGGGCGGAGTTCTCTGTTTCTTTTTTCGCACCAACAAACCGCCCAACCCTCCCCCAAGCCATTTCGGGCTTATTTGTCTGTTGCGGCTGATGTGGCGCGTTCAACTTTAAAACATGACAGAAACACGCAACGGGGCCACGACCACATCCACAGCCCCAGCCACGTTTGTTTAAACTTAACCCCAGGACAACAATAGCAAGAAAAGGGCCCCGTGCCGGGGGGAAAACGCTGGCATTGACAGCCTGTATCAAATTCGCCAGGCAGGTGCGAGTCGTGGCCGACGGCGCGGCGCGGCTTGAAGGTGTTTGCAAGTCAATGAAAGTGCCTTCTTGTTGTTGTGCCAAGCCAATTCTCAAACGTCTAATATTCTTTTGCTATTTCGTTTTCATATAAACAAATTCCGTCGAGCCGACAGAAGCACAGCCCCGGCCGCCCTTTGTCTATTCGCGGGGGCTGTCAGGTCGCCTGCCAGTCGCCCACCCGTCCGTCCGCCCGGCTGACGGTGCCTTTCGCTTTTATCACATTTCCGTTAGGCGAATGAATGGGTGGTGGGTGGGTGGGAGTCTCTGCCATTTACCGGTCGCTTTGCTTTCGTTTTGAACACCCACAAACGCACGAAAAAAGAAGAATTTTTAATGCCCTGCCATTTTTTATGGCGCCACACTTGAATGCGCTTAAATATTTTATGTAATTTTTCGCAATTTATTTAGCGCATTAATTCGGTCCGCTCACCGTCTGCGTCGTCCGTTCTATCATCCCGTAAAAAAAGGAAAAACATTTATATCAATTCAGGGACCAAATTGCAGTGACAAATTTGATGAAGGCAAAATTCCCGTGGGTCCAGCAATCGCCGGCCGCTTTTCGCGCGTCACTTTCAATTTGTCTAAATGCGAAAATACGATAATTCGGTTGTGCATTTGTGGCAATTAAGTGCCTGCCAGTTGAGCTGTCAATTGCCCATCAAAATCCGTTAGATCAAAGCGATCGCGATTCAAAAATTCCACTCATTTTCCCCGTTTAAATTCAGCGATTTAAATTTGTCTGCCGCGAATGGAGTTTGGCTGCGTTCTTCATGTTTGTTGCAGTAATTGATTTATAGAGGAAAAACATGTTGCATGCCACTGTTGTGGCAAGTTGCTCGCTTCGTCGCCGTCAGTTGTTGTTTGCCTCTAAATTTACACACGCCGCCGCCGCCGCCAGAGCCCCGTTTCAGGGTTGCCATCGAGCATGCAAACGCTGCATGTTTACATATCGATTACGCCGCCCGTCCCACGGGGACGTTGGCTGACGGCTCGACGGCGGGGATGGGGGATGATAGCAGACACAGCGGGGGTAATTGCTGTGCACCGCCGCGAATAGCAGACTTGGCCATAAAAACAGGGCGGCACGCCAGGCCCGGGCGGGGCGTGGGCGGAGCCGAACATGTTGCATTTTATATTCGACAGAACCGCCGGACCCGCCCTGGCAATTTCGACGACTTAAAGTGCCGGTTTTTGGTTTTGCGTTGCCTACTTTTTCGGGCGGCTTTAAAACGAATTCGCGACTAATTAAAAAACCTTAACGATTTGTCTACAACTGAGTGCTTCCCAAGGCAAATAAAACCCAGCGGGGGTAGACGGACAAAAAGGCTTTAATATCCGAAACAGCCGACGGCTGCGAATTCCCTCGGCCCGCCAGGCAATCGCCTTGTGGCCGTCGCGTCGCTGGCTCGTTACTTTGGCGTTTTACGATTCTGCCTGCTGTCCAGCTAGACAAGCTGGTTGGCCGGGCAAGGCGAAGAAATAATAAAAAATTATCTACATTTAATGGCGAGCCTTAAAAATTAGCGAGAAATGCTCAAATTAAACATAAAAACCAGCGAAGGACACTCTGCCCCACAAAAAGGACACGGCAGCGGTCATGACAGAATTTTCACAGGGGTGGCCGTCGACGGGCGGAAACATCAAAATGACATCCATTAACACACCTATTAATCAAAAGAAATAGAAAGCCGGGCCAGGCCGAGCGAAACGTTGCCAGGTTGACCGACGGCCGGAGAAACGTAGTTAACCGATAGACCATCGCCTAGGATCTGCTGGCTGGCAGTTTCTCGCTTCGTTCGTTCGTCTAGGCCGCGTTGAAAGCCACCTCAGCCGGGGCGCCGCAGAGCGGCCGTAAACGACAACAGAGCCCGGCGAGGGGCCCAAAACGGAACGGAAAAACTGAGCAGCGTATTATGGGCCAGGTGACAGAAACAAAAAGTCGTAATAGAAAACAGCGGCCGACCAACGGAATGGCCGAAAAAAAAATGTAGAATAAAAATGTCAAAAATGTGACAGTCGCCTGCACACCAACACACACACACACACCCAGGCTGGGAGAAAGTTTTTGTTGCTGTTTTGGTGCTAAACTTGGCCGTCATCATAAAAACCCGCAAAGTGGGTGGTGATGGCCAATTAAGTTAACGACGGCGTCTCTCACTGACCGGGTTTAGGGTCTGGCTTTGGCTAGGCTAATGCGGGGGTCTAGCCATGGCCCCATTGTAATCTAAAACGTTGACTGGGCCGGCCAGGTGGAGTTTCCTGCCGCGAGGGCGGGCGGGTCATGTGCGCTTGACTGGCAGATCAACGGACAGGTGACTGAACCAATTAACAAAGAGCGTTCAGGCCAGACAGTCGCCCACCAAAAAACACAAGAAAAGAAAAAGAACTGAAAATTGCATCAGGTGACGGCGGCCAGGGCCACGGCGCTGGGGCTGGAAATTAGCCCACATTTCGGTCATCCCCGAAAACAGCTGAGGACACAAAAGCCGCTCGCCTCCTCCCTGGCCGTGTAATCTACACTATGTAAATAGAAGCTCGCCGCAGCAGCGACACGACCGCCCAAATGTCTCACAAGTTGCAAATTAATTTCTCCGAGGAGTCGCCGCCGCCACAAGCTCCGAGCGCATGTGGCTGGCGACAACAGCTGGGCTGGCCTTTTCCTGCTAATGCCCCGAGACGGGCCAAATATGCCCGGCCCCGGAATATGAATGGCACGGCCCGGCCCAACCAGTAGTCGGCCATAATCACTGGCAACCGAAAACCTAGACCAAGACGCGGGGAGGCCAGCATAATCATCGTCATCGTTGTCGTTGTAGCAGCGGCAGCAGCAGCGGCAGCGGCATATTCCATTAGCAATTATGAATATGGAATGGCCGGGCTGGGCGGGCCGTTTTGTCTGCCGGAGACCACAACTAGCGGGCAGGTGGGTGGGCGGCGTGGAGGGACCGACGACGATGTTGACTACTTAAGCTCCTAGAACGATGCGGCTAAGTGCTCCTGTAACAGGACCGTTGCCTATGTGGCTGCTGCTGCTGCTGGTGGTGGTGTGTGGGATACGCCACATTTGCTTTGTTTGATGTGCGCCCCTGTAAAGGTAAAGTTTTTTGGGTGTACCCTTAAAAGCTTCGGGCTTCGGGTGAGTGACAAAACGGTGGCCTGATGGGTGCTTGGCCGCATTGTTCTTGTATTTTATGTGGCAGCAGTAAAAGTCGTCCAGTTGGAGTTGTCTTAAAAAGGCTTTTATTGTGCCAAGCAATTTTTAAGCCCAAATGGCCCAAGGCGGTCGCATGTGCTCCCCCTTCCTGTGTGTGTGCCATTAAATCAACTTTGCAAAGAGCCCAAGGGGCGAACGGGCGGCCGAGGCAGATTGTAAATGATAGAGTTGTTGGGCGGGACGTTGGCATTGCATTGTTCGCGAAAATGACCACAATGGACTGACAATTGCTGCACCATTTTCGTGAGCACTTTCGGGGCCTCCTGCTCAATGCGCATATTGAAACAATCAAGTTGTGCGTGCCGCCCCGAAGACTCCTCACCAATGCGGTGGTGCGGCGGTCGTCTGGGCGTGAGGCTGAGTGTGTGTTAAACAAACCTTAGAAGCAGAGGAACTGCAACAGCAACAACCGGAAAATGGATTCCCAAGCAAATCATCTGCCCGCCGGGCACACCCACCGACCCAACCGACCACCAAACAGTTTCAATTTCAGTGCTGACGATGACAAATATGCACAGACATTGCCCACCTCTGGCGCCGCATCGACCGCAAAAATTAGTAGACGACGGAGAATCCTGGCCGTTCAAACGCGAATTTTGGGTTGACAGCGGCCTGAAATTCGGAAGCCATTTGAGTGGTGGCTTTGACGCGAGTCTGTGTCCTGTAATCCTCTGGCTCGAAGCTAACAACGTTTCGTATTATTGGCCATGGTAATCATGTGACAAATGCGTGTCGGCCGGCGGCTTCCCTTGCCCACAGTCGGCCCGGCCAATGGCCGTTTTGATTATGCGCATTTATGCCAGCGGATGGGACACAGGAATCTGCGTTTGCTCTTCATTAGCAGCGGCTGGCGGAAGGCAGTCGCTCGGTCGGGTCAGGTACTTTGATTGCATTGGACCGACGCGTGTGTGACCACAAAGTAGCCGAGCTGTCGAGGCTTTGAAGAGCCGTTGAAGAGTATGAAAAACGGCATACAAAACCTGAAAATGCATGAACGGACCGGCGATAAGCCGACCTGCTCCGGACATGAAGATCAGTGTTGCCGCATAAATCTCATAATTAGCGCTGTGTGCATTTATAAATGCGCTTCCGTTGGCGCAGACATGATACGGAAGCCGGCGGCCCGTCCCCGTCCGTCTGCTGCTGATGTTGTTTTTTGTGGCCAGTGCATCTGATAAAGCGACGAGTCACGTCCACTGTTGCCCGCCCGAAAGTCAACATGGCAGCGGGCAACCCGAAAGCCGCACCGCGCCGACAACAGCAACCAGAGTGACCATTGCCACGTCGCTGACAGCAACCGACACGAGTCCGGACAAGCCCGCCAGGATGCCGCCGCCGTTGCCGCTGCTGTTGCTGGTGATGATGAGCAATTGGCGGCGACGGCGGCGGCCAGACAGTGCGAAATGTGTGCATATGTCCAGGAAAAAAACCCACGAGAATAACGGATATGACCAAGGCAACAACAACAGCAGCCAGCGCCAAAAAAGGACCCACCACAGCCGAGCGAAGGGCTGGCAAACTGAAATTGTAAACGCATTTCGCTGTAATGACCGCAACGCGGAGCGCTTTACGCTTTGGGCAGAACCGGCGGGGGTTTCGGCATTTGTAACTGCATTTATATTGAAGTGACCGCATCTGTTGCGGTATTGTTGCATGGGAAAATGCATTTTTGCCAGCACGCAGATAAACACAGAAAACGAACAAAAACACAGAGACTGGGATCGTTTGGGGTGGCGTAGCAGGCAGCTTTTGTTTGTTTCGTGCTCTGGCGGTTTTGCTGGGCCCGTTTCAGTGGCCTGCCAGCCAAAGTTTTTTATTTTTGCGCTTCATTTCCGCTTGACTCGCAGCTTACTTCCGGTATATTAAGGCCCTTTGCCCTGGAAAGTGTGCTATGGATTTTTTGACAAGCGCTCGGGCGGCCGCCACTCGTCGGGCATTTGCTGGTAATTAAATAATTTAACAGCAAATTGTTTGTTGAAATTCATTAACCTCACCGATCCCCACTCCTCTACCCTTCCTCCTAAATTAAATAAAAGAAAAATTAAAACAGATTTTTATAATCTACAAGCAGCCCCGCCAGTCAGTTGAAAAACTTTGGGTTCCGAGACTTTTGCTGACCTGTTAGCGATTTTAGATACTTTTTAGAGCATTTGAAATTCTGTTGTGGGGATTTGAATTCCCCAACTCGCTGTTTGTAGTTTCGAAGCGATTAAGCGATTGAAATTGAAGAGGCGTTAAAGTGAGAGAACAAACATCAACAACTGTCACCTGCAATATTCATAAATGCCATTAAAAATAATGCCAGTCGGTCGGCGGATGACGACACTGGATGACCGCTGCCGATGCAACGAAGTTGTCAATATGAATGCGTAATTTTTGCTTAATTAATTTAATAAAAATTTAAATTGAAATTAATAACTCGCCGCCCCACGCCGCCCCGAGTAGCCCGATGAGTTCAACTGTCTGATTAATGGCGAATAAAATCACCAAAGTCAAAATGACAGGACATAACTGTGACCCTTCCATTGAACGGCCACAAAAAGTGACAGATGACATGGCATGGATGGGCGGAAAAAAATGAACTGATGAAATGATTCATTGATGACCCACACACACACACTTAACCGCAAACAGACTGACAGGTCGCGGGCGGGGAGACTCACAAATATTTGCGGGAAATCAACAAATCAACAGGACAAGAGAATCCGCCAACCTCGCAAAGTTCACACCGAACACTCAACACCCTAGCGATCAGGATGAAGCTGAGGACTAAGAGGCCTTTGAGTTAGAATATTCAAAGCTTCAACTAACTTGCCTGATGGTCCGAAGTTGCGGAAGCTTCGGCTGACTTATTCAGCTGATGGAATCTGTTTGCCCTTTTGGTAGATGGAGAAGAGCAAAGGGAACCGCAAAACTTTGCGGCGCAAAGTGAAGTGGAAATTTTTCTGCATAAATCAAAGTTAAAAGTGTTAAAAATAGCAAAAGGGCACAAATTGAATTTCACGTTTTTTTTTGTTTTTCTTCTTTTCACATTTTCAGTTTGAATTTCAGAGATGTTCCCAGCGCCCCTTCCCTCCAACGTCTAGCTCGTTACCCTTTTCAGTTTACTTGGCTTTTTGTTGTTGTTGTTGCTGAGGATTCAGCTATTTACTCGGTGGCTGTTTCTCCCACTGTCATTGGCGGTTAAGCTGAGAGTCGGTTAGGACCAACGGCCGGCTGGTCGGCCGGCGCTTTGGGCAAAATTTCTGGTTGTTTTGCTTGTTGGTTTTGAAATTTGTGGCGGGCAAATCGGAAGTACGGTCCTGTAAGTTAAATGAACTCATCGCAGTCGATGGGATAGTCATCGCCGGGCTGCTGGCAATGCCAAGGAAACCGTATCCCTTCTGCTTTTCTTTCGGCCTTTTATTTATTTGTTTTTCCTCTTTTTTTTTGGGCACCGTTTATTTCGTTTGTTTTATGGGTTGTCGGTCTGTTGTCTCTGCTTGTTAATCAGCAAGGCTTTGATTTTTTTCTCCGCTTTGGTGGGGACCTTTCTCCAAGGGGTCGTCGAGTCCTAGACAAATTTGCTTAATTGCGTATAATTTGTGAGGCGGTCAACGTAGGTCGACCACAAAGGGATGCCTGCCTGCCTAACCGCCGACTTCGATTGAAAATTCCCAACGAAATTAATTAAAAATTTCCTGTACCTCCCGCCCATCGAATGCCTGTCACCAATAGCGGGAAATACGTAAGTAAATTTCCGACTAAAACCCTCAAAAGGCAACTCATGTGTGTGGCTTAAATAAAATCATATTTGGCTGCACACACATCGCCAGCCAAGCGAAGACTCCCAGCCCCAAATCCATTCCCGGCAACCCACCAGCAATCCAACCAATGCCACGCTGCATGCGTGTGTGCGGTCGAGAAAGGAGCAGAGCGGAGGCTACGAATTATCATTTGACGATTAGAATGGCATATGGCACCGCAAAGCTTTCGCCAGAGGTAAGCACTTCTGAATGGCCTGCCATTGGGAGGGAGGAGGAAAGAATTCATACAGATGGCTGGGAATTGAATTGAAGCGAGGCCAACAACGATGACGACAGGCGGGCTGTCTAACTGTCGGGGGCTGTGTATGGGCGACCTTGTGCAGGCAAAGAAATTGCAGATAAATTTATTGAAAATGATTGTAGAAACCCAAACACGCATACGTACGGCACACACACAGATCCCCTCGGCTTCCTTTTTGTCCGGTTGCTGGAAATGGGAAACGGTCGGGGAGACCTAAGACGGTTGCATGTTGGCCGATCGTCTGTGGGGCATTCAACATGCATGAATTTGCAAAAAAATATTGATGATTTGGCAAATGTGTATTGAAAAGGTAAAATATTGAATTGCCAGTGCACCAGCAACAACAGCAACGAATGAGCTTTACATGTTGCCTGATAAAATTCACTTTTCACCAGGCCAGGCCAGGCAGCAGGACAAGTTTGCATGTATCATGCGAGCGCCGGGCCTGTGAGCTCGGCAGCAACAATAAAACACGGAAAACGTATTAGTGGCCGACAGAGATGGAAACTACAAATGAAAATCATAAAATCCAAAAAACGAGGCAAATGAAAATGGCATAACGGTGAGTTGCTTTTAATTCGAAGTTCCTCCCGCATATTTTGGGGAATTCAAATTTGTGCAACGAAAATTAAATACTCTGAGAAACCATGGAAAAATCCTGTCGGCCTGGGGGAGCCTAAAAATACCAACAATACCCCAAACTATCTGAGTAAATAGAACACTCTGTGGACGGCATGGAGAGTGGCTCTGGCTGGCTGTGAAATTAATCTAAAAAGTTTTTAATGCGCTTTTAAATGATGTTGAGGCGCCCACAGTCGGCTGGAGCTCACCGGAAGCAGCTCTGCCGCCATTTATAATAGGCCAGCGCTATCATTGCATCCGTTGTTGTTGTTGTTGTTGCTGCTGCTGCTGCAACACGCGGAAGGTTGTTCTTTTGTGTAGCTGCCTGCCTGCTAACCAAATTACAGGACCACTGGCCCCTAAATGAGTTTGTGTGGCCACCTGTTGCTTTGGCTGGGCTTTCCATTAAGAACCCGCCCAGCCAGCCACCCAGCCAGCCGGGCGGCCATCCAGGCAGGTTGTTTTTTCTTCTGCAAAAAGCAGGAAATCAAATCAAGTGGGAGGAGCCAGTGGGCGTGACTGGTTGGGCAATGCAGCCGCCTTCGCAGCTCTCAGGAAGTACACAATTAAGTTTTAAGTTGGCGAAATTAAATGAAAACAGTGGGAATATTGAAATTGATGCAAAGTTGATTCACCGCCCCGCCTTGGCCCCTTGGATTGCAATTATGCCCGCCAAAGAGAAGCCCCTCTGATTACAGCGGGTGGCCCAAATGCCCGTCGTCCTTTCCTGCTATTTACCTTTTAATTTTCGTAGCATAAATCTAGGACCAAGGAGCCGCCGCCTGCCTGGCAGTTACAACGATTCATTAACATTGCGGGCTGCCTGCCGGTCGGCCCCACCCGAACTTCTTGTGTTTTAGGAACTTTGTGGCAGATTTCAAAATTCATTGAAATGTTTGCACAACTTTTGGCAAAGTCAACCCCACTCCCCCGCCCCCATTGCCTGGTTATGCTAATTGTGTAAGTTGGCCGTGTGGCCGCCCACAAAACTTTCGGCCAGGGGCCAACATTTGTAAAGAATCCAAATGAATCAGACATTTAATTAGTCAGTTCGGCAGCGGCAAATGCTTAGCTCAACTCACTCCTTTCGCTGCTCTTACTGCTCTTACAGCTTTCACTGCCAACGTCAACGAGAGTTTAAAGTACTTAACAAAAATAGCAACTATTAAATATGCATAAACAGACGGGCGAAGGAGAAGTCAGCGGGCTGGGCGCGTGTGTGTGGCACTTTAAACAAAGCTTTGCATACATTTAGGCGACGGCGTATGCCTCTCGGCTGCAGTGTCAGCTATTTTGCGGCCAGTGGAAAACAAAACACAAGAGCCGGAAAAGCCTAAAGGGACGGGCGCTGCCACCGCTTAGGCCAAAGTGAACGCGTGCCTGCCACTCCGTCCCCCCAATCGACCTGCCTCTGACGAGCATAAATTTCCATATACTCGCACGTAACTGGAAGAAGCCGGCAGTGCCCCTCCAGCCTAGACAATGTGCAGCGGCGGGCAAGCCTTTTCCAGCTTTGTGTCTGCCGGAGAGTGTGTGCGTGTGTGTGTGTTGGCTAAGTAAACGCGCATATTTAACAAAAAGCTTTTAAAATGTGCCGACGCGACACCTACAGTAAATTTTATGGACCCACAGCTTAAATATTTACAGACTCCGCTGTCGTCTCGTCTCGCCTCGTTTGGGGGGACTGATAATAAAAAAAATCTTTATTTAATTGTAAAAATTGTTTGTAGAAGACGAAAAGCCTCGCCATCGCCACACTAAGCACTGTCAACGGGCGCCTGGTCGACTCGGCGTATGCGCAATAAAAGTGAAAGTTAATTTTAATTAAAATGCATGGAAAGTGCGTGCGTGTGACACTCACGCCCCTAAGCGTGCCAGAATCATAAAGCGACACTCTAAACCACCTATGTGATCCTGCCAGCGGCAGGCGGCAGCGGCAAGGATTTTATTTTAATTGTCAGCCAAGCGGACGCCCGCCTCGAAATGGGTGTCAAATTATAGGCCATAATTGTCAATATTTGCGCTTTTTATGGCCAGCCAGAGTCACCACACATGAATCTCCTGACGAGCACAAAGCCACCGGGCAGGGGAGTCTAATAATTACGCTCACCAAGTCGCCGGCTTTGGAAGTTAACAGGCAGGCAGGCAACCCTTTTGTATGCTAATCAACTGTGCGCGGTTTTATTGCCCCCCACCTCCTGGCTGGCCGGGCAAATACTAAGCCTGTTGTGGGTGCTGCACACACACACACACAGATGGAACTGCTGTGGTTGCCGTGGTGGTTTTTTTCGTTTTATCTAAAAATTTATGACAGCTGCCCGGGTGGCCCGTCGGCCCGGCTGGTTAATGCGAGCGAGCAGCTGCCGAGGCACGCATAGCCGAGCTGAAGGCGGACTGAAATCCTTTTAAAAAACAATTTATACCGTTGTTGCTACCTTTTTACGTTTGGTTTTTTTTTGTTTTTGGGTGTTTAACAAAGTGCTAATTTAAAAAGTTGGCCAAAAGCGCCATCAACACCAACGAAAAGAGGCGGGCCCGGCCGTCTCATCAGCGCCCAACACACAATGGGTGTCCTGGCTGAGGATGAGGGTTGCCAGCCGCTGGAGGCGGGGCCATTTGATGGGGTTCAAAACACGGCAGCACAAAGTAGCAAAATAGCAAAAATTGCTAATTAAAAATTTATATGAAGTTGCCTGTAATAGCATTTTTAATTATAGCCAACTCATGCGCGGCCAACGCCACCAACAATGAAACCAACAACAACAACAGCAGCACCGGAAGCGCGGCAATGAGGTTACATTTTTGCGGTGGGCCGCTCCACCTTTTCGCTGTTGTTCACACAGAGACGGCAATTCGATTGAATGGACGGGCGGCCGTAAAGCGCATTAGGCAGCTTAAAGTCCCCCAGGCAGTTGGAGTGAGCGGGCCCCCCCAACCAGACCGCTAATGAGTCCAATGACAGCCGCTGCGTAGGCTCGACAGGACGAAGCATCTGCCGATTAAGCGGGCCAGGCTTCCAGCAACCCTACCAACGAAGCTGATAAGATTGGAATTGGAATTCAAACTGAATTTGGTTTTGACTTATGAAAGAGGAAAAGTCGTAGGGGTGGTTGGATAATCCAAGACTATGAATATAAAACTGGAGATCCGGTTGTCTCAATTAAAAGTTTTGAACCAAAATAATCGACAATTGCGAGGCCAGCAGTTTTCATAAATCGAAAAAGAACGAAGTTTCAGTTCGTTTGACCCTCTCTGGGTCCCTTGTGTGTTTGTTAATTAAATGCACTGATGAAATATTTATGTATCAAGGCAAATATGGCTAAATAAAATGCCAAGACAAATGCACACACGCACACACGTGGACGCCCACATCCGGTGGAAACAATGGGGAAATGCGAGATTTGGAATTTTGTGGCTTAGCTGGAAAAAGCTGACCGGCGACCCCAGACGCTTGCCTTTTGCATATTTAAAAGAAAATCCACTCGGCCACTGCCGGACGAATCTAAACAACAATGAAAATTAATTTATTGTTTGCTCTTTGTTTCCGTTTTTATTTCTGCCCCAAGCTCACCTTTCCGTCTGTGTGTGTGTGTGAGGATAAACAAATGTTATTATTTATTGTATGGCCGTCAATTTGACTGGCTTCTTAAAGCCGTCGCACGAAAAATGGAAATTAAATTCTCTTCGGGCGCTGGGCGCATCGATTTGGTTGGCAGGCCGCAGAAGCAAAAACACGAAACTTTCAATTGAAAACTTTGTCAAATTAATTAATTAAAATACGCAATGGCATTAATAATTGAAAGGCGGCCACTGGCCGCCGCAGGAGGCCACCAACCAAAGAGTTTCCCCACCCAAAAACTTGCGAAGTTCAACGTGCAACTTGGGCGCCACTCGAGCTCTCCCATTGAGATCCACTGTCTGGCATTTAAGCCGAAAGGCTCAGCATTTTGGGTTTAAATTACGTCTGCGAAAAACTCGATTGATCGATGCCTTTAAAGTCGTTTCACAAGGCCGCCCCAGTCCAGCTCACCGCGACTCATTAGGCAACGGCCAGGGGATGTTTGAGGGGGTGGATTGTGGCCCGCCTTTCAAGTAGTTGAAAAGTTGTGAACTCAACGCTTATCATTTGCTCATTGGCGGGGGGCCGCGTCCAAAGTTGCCAAGTGATAAGAGCATTTGCCTGTTTATCAATTCAGCCATCGAGACCGGTCGTTCAGGTCGTTTGGAGGCGGCGGGAAGCGCGTTAACTTTTGCCTTGGCCGAAAACTAATCGAGTAAAAATCTCGGCGGGAAAAGCCGGTCAGTGGATCGACGGCCCAGACACACCATTTCAAGTAATTAGGCAAGCAACTAACCTTTTGTTTATGCTCGCTGAATTTCTATAATAACAATTATGAAAATTAACCAGCCGCAGTCAAAAACTTTGAGATGCCCCCAAGTTCTCGTTGCTGTTGTTGCTGCTGCTGCTGCCAGCATTGTTTTGTCGGCTAATTAAGTTTCGCTAAATAGGCAGAAAAGCCGTGGAGCAAATATGCCCTGAAATTAAATTAGTGTAGCATACTTAGCAGGGCGCGTGGCGTAGCGAGCGCAGAAAAAACTTCGGACGGGGATGGTTAGGAATGCGCCACGGGCAGGAGCAGAGCCTTGGCCAAAGGACAGCCCAGGGGTTGATTGCGTGTTTGTGACAGGGAATGTTTAGTGTATCTCGGTAAACGGCTAACCACACTTAACATTCACAATACAAATTCTTGCTACTTACTACTTTGTACACAATTTGGATATTCTCGTATGGACTCACCTGGAAGAAAGAAACAAAACAGGATTAGTAATTTGTATTGCATTATTAGCTATAGAGCAATTAAAAGCCGAGATTTGGAAGGAATTAAAAGAGAACTGCAGTGGATCATTAAATCGATATCATCTGTAACCTCTTTCGGGGATGTTTCTTCCTTGCCCCTCTTGAGAGGTGGGTGGAAATCTTTTGAGCAATCAAATTGAATTACGCGGCGCCTAATCAGTTTCTGCGGTCAATCGGCATATGACAAGCGGAAACCGCAATAAACGCTATTTAATGTTAACTCAATTAGTATTGATGGCTAAAAAAGATGAAATTACATTTGGCCGAATCGCGGCCTCGAAAGTTCTCTGCATTTCCCTTTTTTGCAATTACTGTGGTCGTGTTGTTTGTTTGCCGTCGTGTGTTTGGTCGACTAAATCCCTTTTAATTAAGAGATAAACAGAAGCAATTAAATTATTAATTATGACCGGCCAACACGCTGGCAAGCACGTACACACACACACCCCCAAACGCATAGCTATGCGTTCTGTCTATTTGTCTGGGAATAATTCAGGTTTTATATGAGATTGCATATTTAATAAGGCGGGCGGCTTAAGCGACCCCCGCGATCCTCTTTTCAATGGGCAGGCGGCGCAAATAAATCAATGAAAATTTACCTACGCTCCTTTTGACCCAACCCTCCTGCCCATTGCCGACCATATAAGCTGCTAATTGTTGTTAAATAAACAAAGAGCTTAGGCGGCCGCCCACGGTTCTAGGAACTTTTCGCATAAAAACCTTATTAAATATTTAGAAGAGCCGCTAAACAAATAAACAACCAACAGTGACAACAAAACCGCCCGCCCGCCCTGAGCAGGCAAATGAGGCAACGCGACGTTAAGCTTCATAAATTATTAAACAAGTTAATAAAACTACCCACAAACACCGACTGATGGCCTGGCACGGAAGCTAAGCATGCGGCCCATGTGATAATTTATCGATCATCCGTCAAGCCTTTTAGGCTTCGGTCGAGCCTTCCTTTTTGTTTGATTCCCAGAGGCCTTTACTAATTGATTTCCTATGTGCCGGGGCCTGTCGTCGGCTGTCATCAATTCCAAATGCCGCCCACAAAACACAAACAAGGCAGATGAATCACTCGAATGGCTGCGACAATTGCATTTGGCAATTTTCGCCACAAAATTTTAATACACGGAGTGTTTTAAATTTGGTCGGTTGCTGTTTTGTTTCGGCTAAGCGACAATCGAATTATGCATACGCCGCGTGGTCCGGCTGGCTGCAGTCTGGTTTTAGGCCTGTATAATATGATTTTTTTCGGGCAAAATATGCGTATGAATTATTGATTCCGATTGTTGGGATTTCTGTGAGCGTGCAGAGTTTGAAAGCTGCTGGGCATTTTGCGGTCGCGGCCACCAGTCAAATTATTTGGCTGTGCTCGAAATATTTAGCATAATCAGGTTGCTCTAAAATTTTGACCACTTTTGTTTGCGGCCATAAGTCAATTCGCCGGCCCAGCGACCAACCGAACGAACCCCTTGGCGGATTTTCGCAAAAACAATTGCGGCCGGGGCCAAAAACTAATTTGCCTTTGCACAGCTGATAAATCGCGGCTTATTAGATACCAACGCACGTACAGCCAGCCAGGCCAACGCCCCCGAACGCCCACATGACCAAGTCAAATGTCATTATAGGGTTAACAAACCAACAAAACCAGAAGCTTGTTTGTCCGGCGAGCCGCCCCCGTTTTCCCTTTGCATAATGAAAGTAACGGTAACAGTGTGGCGGCCATTTTGTGGTTTGACAAATGTTGTGTCAAATTCGGCTACTCAGCCAACGAAGCCGCAACGCACACACAGCCACCCACACCGAATAGACAAAGGGAACTTTGTCAAATGCTAATGGAGTGGCGCGACGAGCGGGGGGATACGTTGATTCGTTGGCTGGATGGATGGTCAGGTGGGTGCAAAAATTCGTTGTCGTCGGTCTCAGTTTTTGTAGGTGACCATGACATGGGGGCAACAGACACCCAAAGATACTGACACACACACACGTCGGCCAGCCACGGCTGTCCTGTTGGTGGGGATGGCTCGGTTAGTCAACAAAGACCAAAGCAACCGCTGCTGTCGACAGCAACAATATCATCAGCAAGGGCATCAGCTGGCTGGCTGGCTGGCCGGACTGCCTGGTTAGCCGCTGCAACATGAGCAACATTAAAAAACATTAAACCAGAAATCACTTTGCTCGACCACGTCGTTTGTCCAGGCCTCGAACGACCCAGTCCCGTCGGTTGGTCGGTCGGGGGCCCTTTGTTGTGCGGCGTGTGATGAGCGGCGCGTTGGCTCGTGTGAGTGCCAAGAATGCTGGGCCCAAAATCAGCGAGCAACAGCAGAAGCAGACCAACTGGCGCATCATCCATCCTGTCCACCAAATCCGCAAAATGCGGCTTAGGAGGGGCCTGCTGATGATGATGTTGCTGTTTGCTGCTTGTCCTGACCATGATTTGTTGGCAGCCACTCGCCAAGCCGGCCACTGACTCTGTCAAATACCACGTGGGTGGCTGGTGGAGCCATCAACATCCTCGTATTACCAAAGGCCGTCGCCTGTCGTCGCTGCCGTTGTGTAAATGTAATCCTGGCCAGCAACTGCCCTCTCTCCCCTTTTGGGCTGGGCAGTCACAGTCCATTTATTTTTCACTCCTTGGCTGGCTGGGCGGCAGGGTCGCTGTTGCTGTTTGGATTCGTTTGCTTAGTTTTTGGCGCCGGCATGTAAACAAATGTTCCACGCAGCCCATTGTGCTGGGTCACCACGCCGAAAGGGGAGTTCAGTGGCTGCTCGACTGCACTTTCCAGTTGCCGGGCAATGCAATTTTGGCCTAATGCCTGGCGAGGCGAGGCCTCAAGCACTTGGAGCCACTTTGCCCGCCAGCCAGCCAACCCGGCCCAAGTCGTGGGCCAAACTCATTTGCATATTTGAGCAGCCAAGCGGCTGAACTTTTCCATCCGCCGCCCCCTCCACGACAGCGACTTCTAAACAAGCTAATGCAAAAGTTTGGTTTCTGCGGGGGTCGAGAGTGAGCTCAGAATTTGTCTACAAGTCGAAAATTTGTTGAAACTTTCAAGCGCCGCAGCCGCTGCTGTCGCTCGACGGTCGGCAGTCGGCAGTCGACGGCGCCCAAGTGAATTGCCAAAAATTAGCAAATACTTTTAGACGCATTAGGGACAGGGGCTCGTCCAGGATTTGGCAAGTTGCCCCGACATTCGTAATTATAAACAATTTAACAAGTCAACAAAGGCGACAGACTGCCAGACAGACAAACAGTCGGCGACGAGGTGAATCGGCGGCTCCCGGAGGCGATTTAAAAAGCTTCACGCCCTCCGCATTGCAAAGGCAAATTTGCTGGCCAACGCGGCGTATAATTCGAAGTAATAATAAATTAGCATAAATTAAGATGGATTTGTTTGCCTTGACAGTCGAAGGGCTGGGCAGCCGCAGCCCAAATAAACAAACAAAGACCAACACAATAAAGCACTGCCAATCGCAAATAATAAGCCGCAAAATTTCTAAGACACACACACACACACACCAAAGACACATGAAAAGCCTAGGGACAAA
Source organism: Lissocephala sabroskyi (assembly GCA_037075105.1). Classification (NCBI taxonomy): domain Eukaryota; kingdom Metazoa; phylum Arthropoda; class Insecta; order Diptera; family Drosophilidae; genus Lissocephala; species Lissocephala sabroskyi. Next base: position 20,031 of record JBAMCP010000127.1, on the reverse strand, counting down.
TTATTTAAATCAACACGAACAACAGCGAACGCCCTTAGAGAAGCTTATTTGTATTTTGCATATGCGCAAAATGAAGCAAAAGCAAACATCAAATAAAACAACGAATGCTCAGTACTCTGCAAAGAAAGGAAAGAATTCTTCAAATGCCAAAAGCCTCTAATCAAAAAGATCTTCAATAGACAAAGGGAAAGAGCTAATGGGTAAGACTCGATTTTGTTATAACCTTCCTCTCAACCGTAAAAAATCTCTGCAATCAATATAATCCCAAGCACACATCCTTTACTGAAGGAAGCTTGCAGTTTACTCAGCGTTTCAATGACCTCCTTAATCTCCTAAGATTCCGGCCTCTTCTGTTTTTGTAAGTCAAACTAATAAGCCATTTTTGATTTCGGCTTAGAGTGTAAAATAAAAAGCCAAATGCTAAGCTAGATGAGTTAAATTTGTGCAAGGTAATCAACAGCCAAAGGGCAGGTTGAAGGGTATGAAGAGGCAGAATGGATGGCTTAGCTATGCTGGTGGATTACTCGTCCTGAAGTTGACGACTGTTGGCTTGGTTGATAAATCATGAGGGCAAAAGTTTGTGGGCCATGTAAATTTTTGATGCATGCCGAAAAATGCATAAATAACTGTTAATATTTAATATTGTTAACTTGTAAATTTTAAATGAAATATGTGTAGAGCTGAACTGAGCCAGCAGCAGCCGCCGTACAAGGACAACACAAGCGACAACGACTTTGCTGACCGGTCCGGCCAACAGGACGATTGTAGTCGTCAGTTGTGCTGCATTCGTATGAATTATGCAGTTTTTAACGAAAAATCCACCAGCACTCAACCGAACCGGACTCAGCTCCACCGAACCGAGTCGAAAGCTGATGCTGTCCCGGTGCCCCGGACGGAGGGTTCTTTTCCCTTTGTCGTGGGCAGCGTGTGGAGTAAAAATTTTAATTTGTTTTTGTTTTATTTGATGGCATTTATGAATTTAACATGCGCATATTTCTGAGCTCGGTAAAATTAGAAATGACATTTGTCATTTGCCAGCTAAGCCCGAGGAACTTTGACTCTACCAATGCGTTGAGCGTTGACAAGGTTGTCATTGCCGACGCCAGCGTCGCATCTGCGCTCATCATGCATGCAAATCCGTTGCATACTTTCCGGTGTAATTAAAATCTCCCTCCCATTGAAAGCGGTTGACTGTCGTGGCGCGCGTCGGTTTGTTTTCAACTTTAAATTGAAAAGCGATTTTGGGCATCAAAGCAATGCGGCCCAAATCCTTAAGTGCATTTCAATTAAGAGCAGGAGGACACCGCAGTCCTTGTTGCATGCATAAATCATTCGGCTGTGGGCCCGGTGATGGGGTTATAAATTTTTATACCACCGCCCGGCGACCGAAAGTCGTTCAATTTAAAACGTGCTGTGCAAACTAACCAACGAGTTTTGAGGGGGGGCTGGTTGGGTTTCGTCGAAACAAAATCAAACAGAAGTGAAACAAAAACGCAACTGAAACCCAAACTCGCCTCACTGGGCCATAGGCCAAGTGGAGCGGCCCGGCCCGGCCAGGCCTTCCGCTCTTGGTTATTTTTCGAGTGACGTTGGAGAGGTGCAAAAAATTTGGCCACTGACCAACCAGCAAATTTCAAGCTTATAAACAAGCCACTCACCCACACACCCTGACGATCGGTGCGCCGCGTTTTATGCAACGCGCGAGGTGGTCGACGGTTGAGTCGCAGGCACGCACGGCCCGCCGTCGGGCGGTTTGGTTGTGCCAAAAAGCCATAAAGTTTTTATTTATTTGCATTTGCTCACGTGTGCATGTTTAATTAAATTTGAAGCGCCTGAGCAGCCGCCGCGACGGCACTGCGGCCGCCATTGGCTTGGGAATTTTTGAGCAAACCGCAAAAAAAAATAAAAACCTCGCACACAAACAAAACTCACACACGAGGCTGCAAGGCAAAAGGCGCGCTGGCACGAAAAGTTATGTCTAAAAAAATCTCTATATATACGCCGGGCAATGCAGTTTACGTAACGAAAATTGAGTCGGACATGACCAAATTGCGGTTAGGGGTTTTCGGCACTGCGAGGGCATCTGGCGAGCCCCAAACGGCGGGCGTGGGGGGAACATGGGAACATGCAAATTGGAGCGTAAGGGGGAAGCCAGCCACCGCCGCCAATTGGCCGTTCACGGCTCTTTCCGTGTCCTTTTCAATTACTCCAAGGAATTTTTATCAATTAAAAGTTTAAGTTTTTCGGGGACTGTAGAAATTTTCTGGATTTCTATTGATCCAATTTGCAAACACAGCCCGCAATCTCATAAGCCCGGCATTTCCGCACGGCGGCGGCTCAAATGCGTTAATTAAATTGTCTTAACTGCTTGAGAGACGGTCCCTGGGGAAGCAAACAAGGCACACACAGCCACATCCACACCCACACCGGGGGGGAGTGTCCTACTTCTAGGCCTTGGCGACGACTGATGACAACTTGTTCATTTTTGGCAGCTCCGACGGCAAAGCTCATAAAATTTGCAGATTGTTTTCCTTCCCTTGAATATGCAGGCCGTGTCTGTGTGTGCATGTGTGTGGGTGTGTGTGAGATTTTTGTGTGGAATTTATGCGCCTCATTAGTTCGCATAGAGCAGAACGAGGCGGGGCGGTAGAGCGACTGGCAAAACTCACACATCATCATCATTAGTCACAAGTTGCGCCCAAAAGTCTGCCCCGCATTCGCATACGTTTTGCATTTTTCAGCAGAACCCAGCAAGCCTCCCCAGCCGCTCAAATTAAATGGTCTCGACGATGTTTGACATATTTCAACACTTTAACTTTTGAGCAGGTAGACTCGACGCCAGGGACCTGCCATGCGCCACGTGCTGCTAAATTTAACCCACTCACACACTCACACGCAGGGAGGCATACTTATGCTCGGCACAGGCGCATAAACATAAACAGAGGCAAAGATTTTTCATATTTTGAACCACATTTTTCACGACGACGACGACGGAGGCTGGCGCGAGTCGTTGAAAGGGTTGAAGTGCCGTTGCCCAGTGCAAGGCAAAGGAGAGTGAAAGTGCGCGCCTCAAAAGGCCATGAGTGTTGTTGTTGGGCGGTATGAGGGCGCCCCGCCTCCTTCGCCCATATGAAATGTGGGCTGAGCCGCCGTCGCATTGATTTTTGCCAACGCCGCCGTCGACTATTTGCTCACCGCCGTCGCCAGCCTCGCCCGCCGGCTCATTCATTTCATTTCTTGCTTTTTATTTTTCCTTTTCATTTTTATGGCTGTCTGTGGGTGTGCGTGTGTGTGTGTGTGCGTGGCACGCCTCCTTCTCGGCATCGCCTACTTTTTATGTATTTTTATTTATTTGCGCCGCTTTGCAATTTCAAAAAGTGTTCGTGCGGCAGCCGCCCACTCGCCAGGGTCCAACGACCAGCCCAGGCCAGCCAGAAAGGCTTAGCAAACCCGGAAGCCGTCGACGACCTGCCGTTGGAGCCTGGTCTATTTCGTGTGGGCCGTCTGCTTGCGTGTTTCACTGCCTTATATTCAAAGCGCGCATAATAAATATTTGACGCTTCATAAATCTTTAAAGAGCCTTGCTAGCCAGCCAGTCGACCGGCGGCCTCGATCTCCAGCGCTTTTCCAGCGCTTTCATCTCATCGTTTTTGGTTTCAAGTGGGCACGGCACACACACACACAGCCAGGCAGAGTAAACTGGCACAAGTGAGCAGCGCGGCGCTTAATGGATTTGCTACTTTCGCCCAATCCTGGCCACATCCTCTTAACCCCTTCCTGCTCTATTTGGGCTTGGGTTTCTGGCTGTTTATGCTAATGACTCTCGGCTGCTCTGGCAGTTTGGCTGCAATCGGAAACGCTGCAAAACGCCAGCAAAAATTTGACAACAAACACCGCCAGCCCCAGAGCCTTGAAAGTTTTCGTTTACACTGGGGAATCCCTTTGGCTGTAGCCAAAAAAAAAAAAAAAAAAAAAAATAGAAGAAAACCCTTTGCAAATTGCATAGAAAATTCGTAGATTCTTTTTTACCTCCAACAAACTCGGTAGGGCAGCAGAGCTGAGCATTTTGGTGAGCAGACTGGAAAAGGCTGTGATCCCTATAAAGATCCTTGGGTTTCGATTTTTCTGTGGGCTGCAGGGCATTGCAGCTTCGTTGTGGGTCGCTTTCTGGGTTTGTGTTTGGCGTTTGGGGACTTTTGGCGTTGCCACTTTTCACTTGCAACTCGAGGAGGCCGCTGCCGCCGTCAGTTCTGATTTCCCCAATGATTTGCATAAACATTTTGGCACGCCCTCAAGCAGACTCGGCTTATTATGCGGCCGAAAACAAACCCCAAATGAACTGGCAGACAAACCGTCAACACTTCGATGACGGCAGCCTCGAAGGATTGAATTTCCAACAATTAGGCAAACGGGTCGGCGGCTGCGGTCCACCCAAAATCCTAGCCAAAAGGATTTCGATTTAAATTTGGCAAAACGCCAACGAAGGGCATTAAAGTTATGAACCCAGCGGCAGCCAAGCGGACGCTTTGGTTTGTCTGTGTTCCTTGTTTGTTGTTCGCCGTGTTAACAGGGTTTACATTACACACCCGCCAACCTACACACACGAGAACCCATAAAAGCAGGAAGAAACCGACAGCGACGCGGGGGCGGCGGAACTGCCGCCTTATTAGCGGTAAACAACGAACCCGAGCCGAGTGCTCGGCTCTCTTTTTGTTCTGCTCATTGGGCACATTTGACATGCACAGGACGCCGGGCAGGCGGGCGGCTTTAAAATTGCCGGCAATGCCGGCAGCCCGCCGGCTTTAAGTTGCCCCACAATTGTAGCCCAGCTGGGCTGACAAGTTCCGACAGCCGGGCCGCGGGACTGGCTGCACTTATTATTACCTTCTGCCAGGGCTGTGAAATAAAAACCGCAATTACCTGCGAGTGAAACGTACACGGCTATGTCTGCGCGACATAAAGCAAACAATATGGCGACACGCGAAACTAAGCACAACCGACGGAGAAGGAGAAGGGGAAGGGAATGGCCAGGCCAAGGGAAAGCCCAAACAAAAGCGACAACGTCAACGACTTTTGGTGGCGGCAGCGCGCGGCGTGCTTGGCGTTTAAGCAAAGCACAAGAAAATCACTCATACGTCGCGTTGTCAACGTTGGCGGCAACAAAGTTGCGGCAACAAAAAACCAAAAGGCGGCCAGGCGGGCCGGCATCGGGACGATTTATGTGCCTCGCTTTCGTGTGACTGACTGCCCAAGCGCGTCGGGGGGCGGCCCTCGGGCAGCGACAAAGGACGAAAATTAAATTATGCCGAGGCGTTCGCTTGGGTGTGAGTGTGTGCCGTTGTTGTTGTTTGTTTTTGTTGCCATTAACTCGCTTTGTTTTTGTTTCCACTTTGGCTCGTTAAGCGTTTTTTGCGGTGCAACAGCAGCAGCAGTAGAGAAATTGAGTAACCGCCACGTGAATGAAAACGAAAACAAAGCCCAGCGAGTCAGCGAGCCTGGCGCACTCAGTTGGCTGCACTCCTTCCGTTTGCGTTTTGGTGGCGCGCTGCTCCTTCAACTTTCACGCTAAAAACTTTCGCATTTCTTAACTAGTTTTTTGTTGTTATTGTTTGCTGAGCTTTTCTTGTACTCTTCTTTGTCAGCTGAATGGGATTTCGTAAGGCAAAGAAACGCGTTCGATCAAATCTAAGACACCCAGGAAGTTTAAGTCGGATCGAAAGCTGCGATCGTTGGAAAGAAGTTTTTTCCCAAGGTTCGGTGTTAACCCTTCCACGATTATATAGTCAGCTTTCAACTTTAGTAGATTAAAGAGTATTTTAAGAACGGTCGTATAAGTTTCACGGGCTTTTTCGGATTGTTTTTTTTTGTGGGGTTGCCGGGCCCTGCGCCCTTGCACAAAGTGCGGAAAATTAAATTGCCCTATTGCTGGGTGGGGGGGTTGGTCTGCCTCTTTGTTCGGGTCTTACACCCACACACAGACACAATAATTGAAATAAACACTTAAAAGTTTTGCCAACAGCAGCGAGCAAGCGAACCAACGAAGCCCGCTGAAGGAGTCGACAGTCGATGGCCAACTCTTCTGATTTTTTTCGGGGAGATTTGTTCCTTTCGCCTTTTGTTATTTTTCAAGTTTTGTGCATTGAAATAGTTTTCCCAGTTTTAATGTTGCTGGCGAGAGGCTGCCGGCGCAGCCGTTAAATTTTATTAAGCAGTAAGAACAAAGCAGGCAAACAAAAGACAGATTTTCTTCTTTTTATAACCCAGTTTCTCCGGCCCTCCGTTGGCTCGGAGGTAAGTAAAACTATTTACATTAAATGTGGGCAAAGCAAACGGCGGTTGGGGGGCAAACCCACCGACAATCGACTGACAGGCTGGCAAACAGACGTAAATTGCATTGCATACTTTGAAGAGCTGGCAATGAAGTGAGCGTCGCTCAAGCCGCTGCGGAGTGAGTGTGTGTGTGTGTGGAAATCTAATTATGCGGTCGTTTGTGATTTACACACAATTATGGAAAAATTTAATTAACCCAACGAAAGCAAAGCGAGCGAAACACAACAAAGGCAGAGATGCCGGCAGGACGACCAATCAGACGACTCAAAGAGGCCACGAGACGTGCCTGTTGATTGTGCAGGCCACAGAGGCGCTCAAATTGGCTCCGATTATGGCACATTTGCGGCACCCACCACCGCCCCATAGCCACAAATCAAATTGCAATCGTTGGGGCCTTGCAGCTGGCCAACTTTGCCACCCACGCACTCCAGTCCACTTGGCTTGGCTTAGTTGAGTTGTCAGGTCAACAAGAAATGGCGTTTTAATTCTACTGAACTTTTGTTGTTGCTGTTGTCGGTGACGACAACAAAGCGGTTGCTAATTAATTTGATATTTTCGCTATTAGACGCTGCCAGCCGTTGGCCATAAAATGGCTAAAGAAAAATTATAAAAAGCCAACTGAATACTGAATACCGAGAAGAACAACCACAAGAACTGAACCTCCGAACCGTTGTAATGAGTGGGCGGCGGTGGGTCAGAAATTGCTCATAAAATTGTTCGCTTTGTTCTATTTTCTCTCGCCGTTCAGGTGCCTCGGCTCCCCCGCTTTTTATGGACATTCCACTTTGCAAGCATAGCGAAAAAAATTAATAACATTCCTCCCCGCCTCCCATTCCCTAGACGTTCTAAAGAAGAGTGAAACCGGGCATATTGGTTGACCAGATCATTAAATAACACCTTTATATAGATTAAAGACTCCAAAGAGTATTTAAAATTCGTTGTGCGAAACGAAGCTTTGGTTTTGCTGGGCGTTTTTGCTTTTTGGCCTTTGTCTATAAACCAACCAACCACCCAGTCACCTTCGACCTCAGGGCAGCCATGGCTGCGGCGGTTATTGTTAGCGGCGGTTGGGTGGTTTTTTCTACTGTAGATTAGAATCAAATGTGGTGGCTTTTTGTGCATATTTCTGCGGTTGTTTTTTTCGTCGTGTTTTATATTTTCATTGCGTGCTTTCGGGCGCTCTGTGTGGCGAACGACCGACCGGCTGACTGGCCGACTGGCTGGCCCGCTAGGCTGCTTTATTAGATTAATGGCAATTATTCATAATTACACGCAAATGCTTAGGACTCCCTCCCGTCAGCTCCTGGTGTCCTTCTTCACGCTCAGTGGCTGGTCGGTCTGCTTAGGTCGTGCAATTAACTTGATTACGGCGGCCACAATGAAAAATATTCAAACCGCTCAGCTGACCCGGCTAACTCGCCGCCCGGCAGAACGGGGTGTCCTTGATGTACACGCTGATTGGGGTTGGCCTGCTTTCCACACTCTCTCACACCCAGGATTCCTTGTCGCTTAGCCCGAAAATTGATGGACGAGCCTACGAAGCCCCGAGGCTGGCTGGGTTCTCAGCCTCTCAGCGGATGCGTAAACGCATCTGCCGCCCGCCCGAAAAGAGAATATTATTTTTCGCCCCATACGCTCAGCGGGAACAGCGCCGCGCCGGATAATAGAACATTTGGCCGCGAGGCAAATGACGAAAAGGTCGTGCAATGTGACACTGGAAGAAGAGGCCGCCCGGCACGCAATCAGTGTCAGCAACAGGAAGCGACGCCGCCGGGCAGGGGCGGTAATTGAAAAGCGCCAAAAGTCAGTCGGCCCTAAACTGGGGAGCCGCGGGGGCGGCCGTGTCAATGGCTGATTGACGGCAGGTTCAAGCCAAATCGACTAATGTCGGTGGTGTTAACGAGACTGACACACATATTTTGTCAGACGCCCCATGCCACGCGCCTCGCAGGTTTGCAGCAAAAATTAATTAACAAAATGGCGCGGAAAAAAATCCCAGCGCCATTGACAGCGGTGCGTGTGTGTCTGTGGCTGCTGCAGCCACGGCCGCCGCTAAGAAACAGGTTGCAATTACCGTTAATGAGTTTTAAGCCAAAGGCAATGGCAGGAAAACCACCCCAGGATCGCTGTAAGCATCCCGGGGAAAAAGGACCGTCCACGCGCGCCCGATTTTCCTAATGAGGCGGCAATAGCGAATTGACTTTTTTAACCCGGACCCGAGCCAAAGAACAACAAAGTTCCGGCTCACCTTCTACTTTGGTTGTTGGTCTATTTGGGCTTCTTTTTTGTAGGGGAAATATTTCACTTTTATTTACACTTGACTGCATTTTGACAGCCAAGAGCAGGAGCAAAGTTCGCCGAAAGAAAAGCAACAAGTTCTCTTTTGGGATGTTTTGCTTTCCCTCCGTCCGAGTTGATTTTCTAGGCTAAAAAAGCAAAGACCGCCGAGGAGGCGACACGCCAAGGAAGGGGCAGAAATTACCCTTTTTATTTGGCACATTAATTTGCTCAGGTTCAGTGATTTTCGACCCAGCAACGGACGGACGGCCGGACGGCCTTAGCAAGTCGATACCTTGGCGCCGTTTGACCATCGAAGCATCGAACGGTGGACGGATGACATGAAAAGTCAACCCCACCTGCCGCAAATGGTATTAATGATCCTGTGACTATCACAGAGAGCACAAAGGACACAGATGACCTGGGTGGCGGTGTGGGGCGCCGGGGTCGGTTTGAGACAGGTCCTTTGGCCACTTTACTCGTTCATTTCCGCTTTGCCGTTTGGGTCTTTTCTTTTTCCATTTCCTGGTTGTTTCTACAGCTTCCTGTGCGCCCCGCCGCATTGGAAAAATTAAAGCAAATTAAGTTGCTTCATTAGCCACATCAGAGAGCTGGAGCAAGCAAACGAGCACGGGCACCACCTTTGAGGTTGCGGCTGAGGTGACTGACTGCCAAGTATTAAATTAATTATCTAATGGGGCTGCGAGCTGCTGCCGTTCGACTCGCTTTGTTGAACTTTAAAATAAAATTCACACGACACTCTGACACCGACGAGAGTGCTAATTATATTTGCCCCTACGTCTACGTGTCTGTCGATTCGATCGGCCCAAGAGTGTCCTTCAAACAGACTGAGACGACAGCCACCAGCAGCAGTGGCTCGCCGGGCATCGACAACAATGGCTGCACAAATATTAAAGCCCTTGGAAGCTGCCTTCAGTGAAGTGACAACAGAAGTAGCCCGGGTCAAGTCCTCAGTGCGGAAATCCTGTTATAAAAATGCCAGCCAAGAGCACAGGAGAGCGAGGCGGAGCCGGGGAACTGGCGGGCCAATCTTAAGCTAAGCTTAACCCCTCAACGACCGGCGAAAGACCAAAGCTCTCTGGCCAGACATGTGAGGAAGACAGCGCCGGCCAAGCAGGAATGTAAACTTAAATATTTTATGGTATTAAAGCAACAAATGAAAGAAGCAGAAGGCCAGCGGCCAACCGGCTGCCTGCCCGCCTGACCAGCCAGGTAAGCGCCGGTCGTTGGCAAATAAAATTGCATACTTTATGGGGCCGCAGTGCCAACGAAGACGGCAACGGCGCCGCCGACGAGTGGAGTTGGCTGCTGGTCTTTGGAGGTAAAGCAGCGCAAGAAATTCGATGAAATTTATTTACAGTTCAAAAGTAGACAAGTGCCGGCTTCGTCTGTGCGTGTGACGGTCTCTGTGTGCCTGCGTGTGTGTGGGTGGCAGTCAGTTTATTTAAAATTCAATTATGGCGCACACGCCACTCGAAAAAAGCGCAGTTGTTGGCCAACCAACCGACTGCTGTCTGCTGTGCGTGTGGGGGTGTTGGCCAAGAAAATGAAGCGGTTTTTCTGACACCAGCCACGGTGTCAACTGTCCCCCCTCGACAGTCCTTTGTGGCTGTTGGATTGAATTGTTTGCGCGGCCTTTCGGATCCTTCAATTGAGTGATCAATTTTAACAAGCCGGCGAGACGGCCCACAAAAAAATAAGCTTAATCTTTTGAAATGCTTACCAAATGATTCAATTTATATATAAACTGTTCTTCGATCCTTACCTGCAACAAAGAAGAAGAAAGAAACAAAATTATAGTCAGTTGAAAACTTGGAAAATTCAGACAATTGAAAAAAAATATACATGGACACATTTTGGGGGGGAAATTACAGCAAATCTTTGTCGTCTGCGGGGCGGCAAAATACACATCAAATATCAAAAAATGTACACTAAGAACGGCAACAACAGCTAAGGGAATGTAAAGGAAAAAACACAGAGACAAAAAATCAAAGTCTAGAAAAATATAGAAAAAAAACGCTTCAAATTCTGTTGCTTTCAAATCAGAATTCGCATTTTGTCATGCGATCGTCGTGCCCCTAATGGGCGAAATTTAATCTAAAGGCAATAAAATTCTGCCTCCGTCTGCTTTTTGTTGTTTTTTGTGCCCCCCACGACGGCAACGCAGACGACCTTTGGTATCGCCTACAGCAACCTGACATCACCTTGCCGCCAATCTAATTATAATTTATGCCATCTAGGCGGTCTACTTATAATTTTAATATGCCTCCTGCCGTCGCCTTGTGACAGGCGAAATCTCGTTTCAGAAATCTCAATTATCAATTTTTTTTTTATTGATTTTTAAGGGGGCAAAGGCAAACAGAGATTTGTTGTTCGGCCAAAGCAAGCGAACTGGCTGATGCTATTTACGCTCGATTTTGCCATGGAACGCTTTCCTTTGACGTCGGCAAGAAATGATGAAAAAATGCACGAAAACAATTATGATAAAATGCGTGGGCCGGCCGCTGCCATCCATCCCCCGACCAGGCCAACCAACCTGAAGCACCGGGCACACGGTATGCCGACTCACGGATAAAAGCAAATTATGATAACAATAAAGATTTAACTAGAGGGGGCCGAGTGCCTGCCAAAGAAGCCGTGAAGTGGCACGCTAGACTGGCAGGCAGGCGGGCAGGTCGCCATCCCTGCCGCCGCATAGCGAAACAAGGACAATTTAAATAGACATTTATCTTGTGGAACGACAGACGGCGGCGCGGGTCTCATATTTCGCCCTGTTGCTAGCGTGGCGCTGCCTATGAGGAAATTACGGCGGAGGGCGCCGCAGAGCCGGCTGATCCATGACGATGACGATAATGGTCCTCTGACCCGCCCCTCAAGTGCCCGCCGCACGTTGGCTGATGATATGTAGCTGCGTGGGCGACGACGGGCGGCAAGGACGGAGGACGGAGTTTCCTGTTCTATTCAACGTTTGTTTGATTTTATTTATGCGCTTTGCTGGGCGTCTTTGTGTGTGTGTTTTGTTGGGAAACCGCAAAGATTTCGCGGTGTACTTTTTCATTGCCTACTTTTTGGGGCACGCGTTTTTTTATATTCTTCAAAAAAAATTTTTTTCCTTCGTTGTTTTCAAAGCATAAAAATACTTTTACATTAACTTATTCTAAGCACACACACACAACGACAACCACTTGGAAGTTCTAGGAGCCCGGCATTTGCTTTTAGGGTCTGACGACTTTTCTACTTCTGTTTCAGTTGCCTCAGTTGTTGTTTTTGCCGTCCTATCGCGGCACACACCAACGAAACCGAAAGTACGACATACACACGCATATCCTGGGCCCGGCCAAAGAAAAACAACAAGTTGAAAGAAAGTTGATCCCCGCCCATCGCGATTCGCCTTCTCCTCAAGCCAACAACAAGTGAGTGTTTATAGGAGAAGAAAGCAAGCGAAAAAAGTTTCCCACAGACGTTATATAAACATCATTTGCGTTAAGTGAATTTGCCGGCGAGCGAGCTCAAAACTTGAGCATTTATGATTTTGATAATGCGTTTTCCATACATTCATCATACAGAAACCGCCGGGATCTCTCGTCAGCCATTTGGCTATTAAAGTGCAATCAGTCGAAGCACCCAAACCGCCCACTCCATCACCCGCGTCAGAGAATCCGATCGACAAGTTGAGCCTCCGGGTGCCGGCGACAATCGGATGAAAACGAATGAGGCTCGTCCTTCCCCCCTCCGCACAACCAGTTGCGTGGTGTCGTCTAGGCCGCCCAAGGACCTCAGCACGGTAATTTGCTTGTTTTGTGTGCGACACACACACACACACACACACACGCTGGCAAAGTAGAGGCGGCAGCCCGCGAGCGAGGGAGCGACTGTTGCATACTTTTGGGCTGGCACTTCGGTTCGCCGCTTAAGTTAATAAAATTTGCTGTGGCTGACAATAAAAGCAAAGAAAATGGCAAACGAAATAAAATGCCTAGGCGGAGAGGCGGCCACGTTCGCATTTTTTCCCCTCCATCCTGTCTACGTGCTGCGATTTTACGTGAATTTGTCTATGAGCCCGACTGCCTGCCTTCTTCCTTTTGGTTTCGTGGCTGGCGTTGTATAGATTTTGGGCATATCGATGGTATCGTTACATATTTGCTTTGTTACGGGCAACGGTATCATTTTTATGGCTTCTGGCAGAATTTATGATTTCTCTTTTAAAAGGGAAAAAGGATTTGGCGCCGCCGCCGCTCTTTGAAATTTATGAAGGGCTTTAAATTTTGCGCCAATTAAATTTGCATTAAACCAACAAACAGGCCTCGATGCCTGAATTGGTCTTGTAAAATTATGGCAATTAAATCAAATTAGCTGGTAATCGAGTGCCACGCAGCCAATCGATGCCATTCGCCCTCTCGAAATCCACAAACAGAATTTGAATGCCGGTTAAAGTTAACTAAACAACAAAGTTGTGCTGGCCAATGCAGCTGCTCTTGATGATGAGACTAATGAACTCGCCATTCAATTCGTCGTCAGTCTCGTTACTCTTGTTGTTGGTGCAGTGCACCCGCTGGCCCGGTTAAGCAAAACGCTTTTGGTTGAGTGGCAATGGCTACTAAATAGCACAAAGCAAACAACGTGACGCACCGGCAACAACAACAAGGAGCATCATCATCAGCAGCCATACAAAGTAGGTAAATAGCCGGGCCAACGAAGCAGCAGCAGCAGCAAAGTGATTTGCATGGCAACCGCCCGCCCAACGGCCCAAGAGAGCTACGAGCTACGGGTGGTGGGCATCAAATCTGCACAGCTTTCGGCAGGGGGGCTAGACCGGTTTAGCAGTTTAACTATTTAAGGAACCAAAAGCGGCGACACCAACAACAAAAACTAAACTGGATGGGTGGTGGTTGGGCGTCCTGGCAACTTCAATTTGCAAGAAACGCCAGCGGCTGAAGTGTCAAAGACATGACCCCCAACTTGGTGAGCTATACAAATGTTGACAAGCTAATGAAATGTGAGCTGCTCGGTTCAAGTGAGTCGACTGGGAAGGGGAAGGGGAAGGGGAAGGTAGGCTACCCGTATCTGGTGGCAGGTGGGCCGTTCCGGGAGATCCAAAAATTGATACACTCGCACGTCGAGTTGATGAACCGACACAGCAGGCGGTCCTTGATGGACTGTCGCCAGTGGCAATTGTCGAGTGGACGACGGGGCCGGTTCATTGTTAAATTGTTGCCCGGACATTTGTTTATGCAAATTGAAATTATAATGAAATCAACTAGAACAACTCAGCTGGCCCTGAGAAGACGAACAATAGGCCGATCCCTGGGCCTGTCAAAGGCAGCCAGCAGGGTGGGGAAATGAGCGATTTAACGATAGATTTTCTGGTCTTTTAACGAGGAATTTGCCATCTGTCAGACGACTCACACGCCCATCGGCCCGGCATTTATGAAGATTTAATTCAAAACTGAAGTCCAAACAATTTGCACAGTAAACTGCTGGACGCCCCAAAGACACGACCAGTAAATCACATCAATGTGTTACAGAAGGACGAAGAAGGCGGAGCAGAAGCGATTTACCGCTTCGAACCCAGAAAGATGTTTATCCAAACGACGGTCTCCGGCCCCGGTTACGATTTGCTATGCAATTTTACACACTTGACCATTAAACGTAGCCATTGGGAGCAGTTTGCATAGCAATGAGACCAAAAGGCACACACACAGCCGCACTCGGAGGCAGAAGAAAGGACATAAAAGGCGCAAGGAATCAACTGGATTGAAGTGGAGTTCAGTTGGTCAGCTTGATGAAGTATGAATGATTACGTCAGGAAGAGCAACGACAACAAGGACGACTGAGAGCAGACGGTCGGTCATGTGGCCCCGTCATCATCGACGGGGCCAACCGCATTCAAAAGGTGTAGTTGACTGTAAAAACTTCAATGAATAAATTTCCTCCCTTCATTTTTTTTCTTCCTCGGCCGGCATAAATAAGTCAGCTGGGCTGCTGGGACTTGGAAATTGAACGTAAAAAAAATCCTCATAAATTGAAGGACAACTGGGCGGGATAGAAGAAATACGGTAATTGAGTAGGCATAAATTTGAAGAATTTTTTGGGTCCTACTACTGAAATTTATGGTAAATGAGATAAAGACTCACAACGGCTTCTCGTGACCAATTTAACCCATTTAGATGGCCCCTGTCGGTGCTTGCAGGCGAGTGTGTGTGTGTGTGTGAGTTGAAATTAAATAAAGAAACCTCCTGACACTTGACGATTTGTCATGTTGACACAATAAAACGTCATGGCTGCTGGGCGCAGGGGAGAGAAGTTGAAAAGCCACAAAACCAGAGGAAAAACGAGGCGAATAAAAAGCCAAAAAGCAAAGAGAGCAAAAAAAAATCTATGAAATTATGACAAACTGTCTCGAAAATGCTGAAAATACTGTTAGCGCACACAAACACAGGCAGAGGCAGAGGCAGACCCAAACGACTGAATGGAAAGTCTTTTCTCTGCCCTCGTGGCGTATGAGCAATGTCTGTTGATGAAAATGATGAAACAGCAGAAAAATATGCTAAGAGTGGAGCAGGGCAAAGGGAAGGCGGTGGGCGGCATGCAAATACAATGAACTTGACTGGCTGGCCGTCGTCGCCGTCGTCCTCGCCGGGGCTGGATGGTCGCTCTACTGCCGACTGCATTTATGAGCATAAAAAATTGGTGCCGGCACATTTGCCGCATTTACAGCTTTACACACATACACAGAGTCAAAGTGTGTGAGACGACAACTGACAATGGGCCGTCGTCGCCGGCGCTTGGTTGGGTCGGTGGGCCACTGCAATTTGAGGCAGAGTTTTTTTGCTTTGCGTGGCTGGTCAGAGAGAAATTGCGCAACTCATCAAAAGTCTCGCCTTCGGCTGGCATGAAAAGCATTTTGCATAAAACTAGCGGAAAATTTGATGTTGACAAAGGTGACAATTGTGTGTGACTCGCCAACGGACCGCTTAATTGCCAGTCGGCCAGGGCCTTCAATTCAAAGTTCCCCACTACGATCATTAAATATTAAATAGCCCAGATTTCTGGCTCTTAAATTAAAGCAAAAGTTTCTCTAGCCGGCAGGCAATTGAACCATTCACCGCCTGGTTGGCGTGCGTGGAATTCGTGCCCCGTGCCCTGTGCATGTGCAACTTTCAACAACTTATTCTCAGCAAATTAATTTCGTACCTTTAGACAGGCAGGCGTTTGCCGGGTTCGCTAGGCAACTCCGCGTACAGATTGCACTTGAAAGGATCTGCGGAAAGGCTGGGGAGGCGGAGCGAAGTGTGCTCAAAAATTAAGCTAAAATTACGCCGGCGTTGGGGCGTGTAACTTATGCCCTGCAGCCGTTGTCTGGGCTCCACCAATTACCAAAAACCTCACCAGCAATAGGAATCCAATTTCGGTTTTGAGGAAAGAAAAAAAAATACAATCAGCTCCTCATTAATTTTGCCCGGCTGGCTGGCTGGTTGGTTGGCATTTAAAACGCCGCTCTGCGGTTTATTTGTGTGTAGAGGGATTCATTTTCGGTCGTCGTCGGCCCAGGGAGCTGGCAATTTCCAGCTGCCAACGGCAGATGTGAACCGCCCAACATGAGAAACTGCCAGTTTTATATGCAAAATGCAAGCAGTCAGAGCTGCCATTCCGCCCACACACACAACCACACACACAACCCCGTCTAGGTAATGCAAAACGTACCAAATTGAGTTCATTTGGTGGTACACCGCCCGGCTGGCCGAGGAGCAAAACTCATCATTAGTATCGCTTTTCAGCAGACTCATGCGGCATGCGAATGAAGTTGCCACCGCGCCGGATCAAGGCGAGTCCCTTGACGGCCAAGCTGTAATAATTACTTTGAGTTAGGTGGACGCATCCACCGGCTGACCCAGTGGCACGTCGGGTGCGTCGTGTGTGCGCGGCGCTGGAAAGTTGGCTGAAACTTTTTTAGTGCATACTTCGCGGGGCCCGGGATCGCACGACTGAGCAGCGCGGGGGAGAGGTGCGTGCGTGTTGCTAAGCGTGTGTTAGTGGAAATTTAATATTGCAATTAATACAGCAACAAAGTGTGCATTGCATATTAATAAGTTGGCTTGCCTGCCACTTTCGCTGGGCGCCACAAAGTTACCCAACTGCGACCGGCGGGTTAACTACTTTGCCTTCTAAGCCGCATGGACTGTGGATTAGTCCCGCAAACACATGGCCATCACACTCGATAGTGTGTCGTGTACTTTTGGGTGCATAACTCTGGCCATAAAAGAGGCAAAGTTATGGGCTGCCCGCCCCCATTAAGTTTGGCACCCGAGATAAACCGAAAGGGAAAGGGAAGCGCGACTTGGCTGGCCTTTCGCCTGGCCGGTCAGCAGTTTTAATGATCTAAATTCAGGGACACGGTTAAGGGATAAGTTTGCCGGGCAGGTCTTAAAAAAAACAAACTTTTTTAATGCGCTTAGCCGTGGCCGTTTAACTGAAAAACTTAATTCGCGCCGTCGTCCCTGTTCGGCATTCAAAAAGAAAATTTCATTTTTATGTGACAGAGGCAGGGAAAAAAACTATCGCCTCCTACCCTCCCCACTCTCCCTAATCCTCTTTCTTTTTGCTGGGGAACAACAAAGAAGTGTTGAGCGTGCAGAAAGAGGAAAATCATCATCACCAGTGGCAACAGCAACGACGGCGGCGCTGGCGGTGGCCAGCAAATCGAGGAACGTCGCACAAATGGCAATGCAGCCAACGACGACAAAAGCGCAACAAAAGCAATTTAAATTTTGCTTCCAGCGTCCAGCTGAGCGCACTGCCCGCCAACTGCAAGAACGAAGGTGAACTGAGAAAAAACAGAGAGAGTGGATGAAAGGCGGGGGGCTGGCGTAGGCAAATGTTATTTTGCAAAAGCGTTTTTAGTCATAACTTTTTAATTTGTTTGTCAGCCAAGGAAATGCAGAATCACTTTGCGCGAGGAAATTTGCACACTGCCGCTGATTAGCCCAATTGTATGGAATGTGGAACTTCGACCCGACCATTCACATAGTTAAAGAGGCCGCTCAACCCTCGGGCAGCGGCTGCTGTGATTGTCTGTCAGCCCCAAAAAGTATGCTATGATTTTCAATAGCCCTCTTCCTTTAGGCCCAAAATCGATATGCCCATTTTGTCCCTTTTGTTGTCGCAGTACAACAACAAATTCATAACAATGGCAAGATAGGCCTGCTCTCTGTTCTGTCCCACACCGCCACTTGATTTCCTCAGCCGCTGCGGCTGTCCCCCCAAAATCAGACTCTATTACTCAGCTGAGCGCCGAGGCCGAGAATTTTTTCTTTTTTGATCAATGCAAAAATTTTTTTGGTGTTCATGTCTCTAGGGTTGATTTATCTATTTAATCGACGACGTTGTGGGGCAGCCTTAACAGATTTTCCTTACATACTCTACTCCTTAAGGAAGCAGAAGAAGAGTTCATTGGTTAAACAGAAAGTAGGATTTTTCCAAAGCGACAAGGTTGTTAGTTCAAAAAATATGGCTTATAGGAGGATTTGAATCCTGTGCTTTATCGAAATGAAAACCGCATAAAATCGAATCAAACGGTCTCACAATTTTGGATCCCTTAACCTTCCTAACCATCAAGAATTATATCACTCACTACAGAGCATTTGGTCGTCGTTATTTGTTTTTCAACTTTTCCACACTCTTTTATTTTTTGGTAAGGCTTCAAGGGGAAGAAGGAGGACGGCTTTCCTACAAGTTAACAATGGGCTGCTGCTGGTCGTTGCCGACGGTCCTCTTGTCGTGCGTACGCTAAGCTGTCAATATTTAAAGCGTTGTCCCTGTTTGGTCCCGGAGCAGCAACAGGAAAGAAGGACAACGCACAGCTGCTGCCACCGACGGCGCGGCTGTCGCTGTCGCTGTCGCCATCGCCGCTGTTGCGTGCTTAACAAGAGTTTATTGAATTTTATTTTCTCATCTCAATTTGATGTGCTTGTTGCTGGGCTGACACACAAATTTTTTGACAGTCGTCTGTCCCCTCCCTTCGGTCTGGCTTGACAGATTGTTCGCCGCTGCGAAGCAATTTCTGTGCGCATTTCTTGGCATACTTTTTGGGGCCAGCCGACCGGCCGGGCAGTGCATTTAAATTTCAAATTGTTTTATTGCGTCCAGCGTGCAAAATAATTGAAATTTTAGTTTAAAAACACTTTGCTTGTAAATCGCTTATTACACGCGGCGCACATTTTCGTAATATAAAAAAACAAAAAACAAGATAAATCCCGCCGTGCAAACAGGGGGAAAAAATAGGCATAAATTTCGCCCCCCGGCGCGCCGTGTCTGTGTAATATCAAGTTTTTCGATTACGAATTGATGTAATTTTATTTTCAACACACAAACAACACACAGGTTGCTTTCCAAGTTATGGGGTCGTTGCTTCCGGAGCCGCTGACCCCTCAGGTCGACCGGACGAGCGGGCGGCTCGGCTCGGCTGGCTTTCTGTCCAGATGAAAGTTTGATGAATTTTTAAATTTGAAAAGTTTATTAGAACGATATTATGAGACTCAGCCTCGGCCGCCAACTGAGTCCCACGGAATCAACCCCTCGAGCCACTTGGACTACACTTCAAAGTCGAATGCTTTGACACTTGAAATTTATTTTTATTCCCTCTTGCCGCAGTTTCCCGGCTGTTTTTATTATTGCAATTTCACATATTTATTTGCATTTGGTTGGACTTAATGCTCTGCAGGATCAGCCGAGTTTACCGGTTAGGCAAGAAAACAAAAGAAATGTTCTCAGCCAGAACTTCAGACTCTTTCCGGGATCTCCAAGTCCAGCGGCCTGGCCTGTCCCGGCCTGCCCAGCTGCAGGGCATAGAAAGTTCGGAGTCTGTAGCAGAATTTTGGCTTGTGTACTTTGCGGCGGCCCACAAAGTAAATGAGAATTTCCGTGCGTATGAAAATTAAAATTCAGTGTGGCAGGAATGAAATGTCTATTTGCTTTTTAGTTGCCCGGATTCGCTTTCATGTGTCACAATTGTTATATATCACGTTGTTTGCTGACGGCTTGCGGCTTCTAGCCCATCAAGGACACGCATATTTGTTTCACTTTTCGCTTTATTAACACCTCAGGCTTGTTTATGCCGTCGTCGGTGTACCGAATTTCCTAGAGCTCCGCCCAGTTTAATGTTATAAAAATCCAGCCAATTAAGGGCACCAAATCTGCGAACAACTCTTGTACAATTTTCATACCAACAAGCATCTTTCTAGGATATTCGCCCGAAAATTCGGTTGGCTTTCTGTGGGGGTTTACTTTTTGCTGCGTTGCTTGTTCAACATTTGCAACAACAACGGCAACGTTTCTCTGTGGCTTTTAGTGGTTGCACATATAAGGAATAGCTGCCCGCTGAGCCAATTGTCTTATTTTCTATAG